>VDFB02030116.1:0-43677 GCA_007258455.2 Sequoia sempervirens
TACTTGGAAAAAAATTACCAAAAAAATGCATCACATCAGAACATGAGTCCTCTACTTATATCTAAAATCTTATAAAAAAATATTATCATTTTATTGTGATTAGGGTGGTCAAACAAACACCTACTTTTATTTTTTCCCTGAAATTTAAGTACTACTGCATTGAAGTTTCAAATTCTCAACAAATAGATTTTTTTTTAATAAATAAACCTAGTAGTTTAGAAACTACATTCAATTTACTACAGATTCTATTCTTACATATTTTTGAAATAATATAGATAACTTATTCAAATTTTTATGTCAAGTTGCATAACTCTAATTTTTTAAAATTTTAATCGCCACTTAAGGGCCTGTTTTTTCCATTATGATCCTGCACATACCCTTTTCCCCCTTCATATTTTAGTGAATGAGACATTAAATCCTGCACTTACTTAATCTTCTTAATTTAATTGCATATCCTTGGATCTATTTTTTTGTTCAAAGCACTAGACCTGAATTAGTGTACATTTTTAAAAACTAGTGTAGTTACATTAAAAAAGAAGATAGAAATATTTCCATTTCTTGATCTTTTTAAAAATAATTGAAATTTTATCAAACTTAATCTTTTTCTATATTATTGCATGAATTGGTTTGAACATACTAGTGTTTTGATTAAGGGTAAACAATAGTTTTTGATGGGATCCTGGAACCCATAACAAGATTAAGCAAGCTGCATATAAAATAACACTTATACCAACAATAGCCCCAAAGCAGCCTCTAAAATATTATCAAGACTACACATGCTACAACAAACAAAAAAGCAAGGGCCTAAAACCCTTTTTGCAACTTAGTTTTATCTGGGACCAGAAACCCAACTTAGGTAAACATTGGACTTTCCTACATCAGCCAGGCAACAACAAACTGACTGCTTAGATAAAACACCCCTAAGCCAAGAGAGATAGTCCTCTTGATAGTGGAAATCACCATCAAGCCCCTAATTAGAAACACTAGGAACTCCAAAACACCAAATTTCATAGGGGAAACTATGGAGCACTGAAACACAACAACCTTCATGCAACATCACCCAACCTTAAACACCAACTCCAACCCCACCTCAAAAGGAGGGAGCTCCCCTCTATAGGAGAGGGAGAAATGAGAGCCCCAACCTCCAACAACTTCACTCATTTTCTCACACAAGCTCCCCCTTAATAGGAACAAGAAAATAAGAAAAGAACTCTCCATCTAATCAACAACAACCACCTTCGCCTCAATAGAAGAGGGATCCACCGCAATGGGAGTAGTCTTCACCTCAATAGAAGACAATAACTATAGAAATAGAAAGAGATCATCAAAAGAGAGGAAGTCATTACCACCTTTGACAAGGAAGGACACTGGAGCATGCAATGAGAAGAAAATCCATGGTTGAAACCCAATAGAATAGAGCACACAAAAACCATAAACTAGCACAAAAAAAGCTACCATTAGAAGAAAATAAACCCCCTTGAACAAAATAAACATCATCTCCCAAAACGGGATCATGACCCAAAAGTCACACCTCAACAAATTCATGGCAAAAGAAAACTATGAAGAAAAAAAATCCAAAAAAAAAAAAAAACCCCTTCATCATATTAATCTTCAAAAACCAAGGGCCCCAAGCGACAATAGATGGGTTCTCAACCATCACCTATAGCCAACATAAATAGGGACCAACAATCCTATGCCCCAAGAAGGCCTCTACCTCCATTAGAAGTAGCATCACTAACCAAAAGGCAACCTCACAGTGAATAGTAAACCCAATAGGTGCAAAGGTCACAGCCTCCACCAACTACAAAACCTTCCAGGAAATAGTCACCAAAAGGAATTACAAGAAGAGAAACAACATAAATCCTCAATGAGTCCCCACAACACATCACCAACCCTCCAAGAAAAAAGCTCAGACCAAAGCTTCCACAACAAGAAAGGGGCCAGAGAAACCAAATACCAAGAACCACATGCCCCCAAAATAGTCGAGCCCACCATAGAAGTAGAAGTAGTAAGGACCTCACACTCTTCTCCAAGCACAACCATAATAGACCAAATAGGGGTCCCCCACACAACCAAGAGGAGGACCCAGACATCCAAACCCAACACTGTAGCTAGGGACCAAAACCTCTTTCTCCACCGACGCAACCAAGACACCCATGGAGGATCACCTGCAGCCTCTCCATCATACTCATCGCAAGATTCAGACACAAGACATGAAGCATAGCCAACATAAAAGAACACCAATCATAATCAACTTAGCCAGAGAGACATACAAGGAAAAATCTGACCCCCAGAACAACAACAAATACCAAAGAAGCCCCCACTAAGAACAAAGAACCACCATGTGCTAAGGTAAGACACCAGATCAACAAGCCTGCAAAGGGAATACACCACAACAAAGAAATTTGTTCTCCAACCCAGAGACTTCCACCTAAAACCAAGATAGACTACCACACCACCGCGTGAGAAAAGACTCAGGAAGAAAGAGGAGCCCAAGAGCAAATGGCTTTTAGCCTACTCCAAAAATAGAACACCATCACTGACACCTTCTTCCACACCAACCTCCTCAATGCATTTCAAAACAACACTCTTGCCACTCCTATAGGCAAAAGAATGTGCCAGATCCATTAGCCAACAAGAGGAAAAATCATCGCTTAGACCCAACCCCTTTAGAAAAGATCCTCGAGAAAGCTCCAAAGAGACCACTCCATCCACGCCCAAATCCTTATTCTTGCACTAGCAAAAACCTCTCCTAGCACAATGCCCAGCTCCACGCCCAACACTAGAACACACTATGTCCCCATAGACTGAGCCAAGCAAGGAGGAGTGATGCCAAAAGAATCCATCTGGGTCCTCCTAATCCTCACTATAATGCCCACCGTGCAAACCCCAGAGAACACACACACAATGCAAATAATTTTTTATTTTTTTTAAATAATTAAATTAAACATGTAACAACACTTAACCATAATCACATAACATATTGCATAGCATTAACACACTTGGTTCTCTGGGGCACGTGAGGTTACTTCGCAACACTAAACATAAATAAAGATAAAGAATATAACATAACCATTTAATTTATGATAACCATATACAATGATACATCGGATAACCATGATGCGAGTATGATAAACATCACATAATTACATCCATGATAAATCTCTTAAAAGAGTTACAAATAAGCCTAACTATTACATCATCGTTATCATATTACATTACAATTTTCTTTGATACATGAATTACATTGAATTTCCCAACATGGGGATTGATACAAGAATAATGAACATGAAGTACAACTGATCACTGGTACAACTCCACTGCGGAAAGCTGAAAAGACAAGATGCTAATGGGGAACCCAACGGGTGCGGAGCACGTTCCACCCAACCATGTGAATTACAAGTAACTCACCCCCCATGCTCAGAGGTGACGAGGAAGTGAACCCGACCATGAATGTCAACCGACTCAACAATAATATGATACAAAACAAGTACAACCCAAGCATACAATGAACAACCAATAACGTTCACAGATCACATGACAAGTTAAAACCAAGAACCTCATCACAATAACATGAAGTACTGTCAATAACAATCATTAAAAAAATTCTCAAGAATTCAAAGAAACATCATAAGAGATAACATCCAGAGGCAACAACAACAAAGCACAAGGGTGTCAAGTGGGGAGGGTCATCACATAACTCTCATGGGATCCCCTAGCTCTTCCTCCAATTGAGGCGCTGGTACCCACCTATGGATTCCCTAGCCCTATAATCAGAACAACATAAAAGTAACAATATCCATAGGCAACAATAAACAAGAACAACAAGGATGTCTAGTGGAGAGTTTCATCGCATAGCTCTCATGGGATTCTCCTGGCCCTTCCTCCAACTGAGGTGCCAGCACCCATCTATGGATATCCTGGCCCTTCCTCCTAACTGAGGCGCCGACACCATAGGGTAGCTAATGCGGAGCTGATAGTCTCTCGTGAAGACGAGACTATGACTATGCCGACCACGGCCTTCTCAGTCTATCACTAGTCTAAGGTAGCCCTAATGCATAGCTGAGGAATCCAATATTTTATTATCTTGTGTTTTTAAACTACCCAACCCCCTAAATCAATTGTTTAGGTTATCACTTGTTTAGCTTACTCATTCGTGGGTTATCCTGAGACCTTCCTCATCCTGAGGCGCCGGCGCCCACGAAGAGCCACTCTCCCACCTATGACCCCTAACATATCTCAAGTAGGCAAGGGTTGAACCAACACATATAAATCATAAAACCAAAAATCCAATACATGAGGTATTAACCATCTCGCAACTGCACATAAGCAACAAACTTGCAAACCCGTCCAACCCTTCCTAACATAACCCCAATAACGCTCAAAAGCATAAACAAGGTAAATACACTTTAAATCACAAGCCTCTGGAACAGGATTAAAATGTGATAGGGTTCCCACATCGACAACACTGAACAAAGAGAAACTACAACATGAAAAGAAAACTCACATAACATAACAAGGTTACATCAATACGTTTGTTTCCCATTCCATTTATTAAAGCCAATTACTTCAACAAGGTTTACAACCACAACCGCAAACTGAAATATTGTTTAATATATTTGTTAAATCGAAACAATGTATTAAACAATGCCCATTTTAAATAAATAAAAATTGTTTAATTATACACAAAATTGAACGTTTTAATACATTACAAAATTACATTCCTAAAGTGTGATGAATTTACTTTACAAATAAATAATTAAAATTTCATTTAAATAAATAATATAAAATAATTATAAATTCATTTTATTAAAAAAAAACATTATAATCATCTTTTTTTTTATTTAAAATAATAAATTCATAATAAACACAAATATATATATATATATATATATATATATATATATATATATATATATTATATATAAAATAAATAGAAAAATAAAAAAAAAACCGAAACTTAAATACTAGGGGTCAGAGACATCGTTATGTACGCAGCAGAAGATAACTGACAACAAGCCTTATTAAGAGGGTACAGCGCCGTGCCCTCCCCTTTCTTGCGTATTAAGAACTTTTAAAAAAATAAATTTAAACTTAAAAAAATTTTGTTATTAAGAACTTTTAAAAAAATAAATTTAAACTTAAAAAAATTTTGTTAAAACCTTAGAAATAAAAAATGGATTTCAGTATAAAATAAAACCCAAAAACGGGCACAGAGTAACACGTTTTCTGCGAATTTAAAATAATTTCTTTTGACAGTCGTATGGGACGCCGTTGACCGATTCGGCCACGGAATAAAATAAAATTTAATTTAAACATAAATCCTCAATATGAAAATTACTATGCACAAACATTATTTAATAAATATGTATATATATACGAAACTTGTATATATATATTATATATTCATAATATACACATTTAAAAATTACAGAGGAATAATTTTTCCAGTCACAGGCACAGATAACAGTAAGATATAATAACCATTATATATATATATATAAGCATTATATATATAAATATATGCAATTTTCATAAATATAAAAACAAACAGAGACAGAATATAGAGAAACAGATTTTCCTAAATGTTAAGAAATATAGAGGAATTACAGAGCAATAACATAGATCCATTATATATTAAAATACTGAGAAAACCCCAAAATCTTATTTTCTTCAATAACTAAATCATTTTTTATTTTTTTTTCTAAAATCCTATTTTGATAGATTGTATGTTTCAGAAGATTGGGGTTCTTGTTTTAACAAAATTTGGATAGTATAATTACTATGATTTTCTTTGTTTTCTAGTCTAATAATTTTCCCTAGTTTTCAATTAATAGAAGTTTTCTATATTCACAAGAATCATTTTTAATAACATATATTTTTCTTTTCAGAAGCAGACAGATAAAAGAAAAGGGTACGAAAAGAAGACTATGAGAGGAACCTAGAGTCCAATGCAAATTTGAAGATGCCTGCTTGACTTTGATGCCCTTGAATCCGATTCCAATCCTTAGTCCAGAACGAACTCAACAATGACTTGAGCAACTTCAACTTTCTGATCTTCTGTGTGTGTGTGAGAACTTACAAAAATTCCTAATTAAATAAAAATATTGCTCATCTCCTCAAAGCTCTCCCAAATCCAAGATTAAAAGAAAAATCAATTCTTTAAAACTAGCTTTTTCCCAACTCTCAATTTCTATTGGCTCACACTGTCTTTTTTATTCTTTTATTTATTTTATTGTTTTAATTCCTGTTTTGCAACTTTTCTTGCACCTCACATTACATATTTATTTTAAATGATTTATTCACATAATTATCCACCACCAATTTAATTGATTAAAATAATTAAGCATATTTAATATTTAATTATTAATTAATTGCAATATCTGATTTTCAAAAATAATTAAAATAATTAAATATTTAATTACAATTAAATCCAGCATTAAAATAAATAATTTATTTCAATCATTAAGATAGATCATAATTATAAATGCCCTCATACATAAAATAAGACAAAACACATAACACAACAGACAATGACGACAATTACACAAAATCAACTATACCAAACAAATAAGATGACCTAACATCATAGAACGGGAGGACTTCATCGTCACCTCTGTATCAACATTTATCCATTGGGTTATTTGGTGCTCGCCCTGTCCTGCCGAAGCAGGTGGAATCGAGACTTATACCTGCAATCCTGCATACAAACGAAGTTGTGTACATGTGCATATATACATATATATTAAAGCATTAAATCAAAATACTGCATTGTGAGAAGGAATTGCAACATAACAGGGCACTCGCAAATGAGTGATGCCATATTGTCCTTAATCACACCTATTCTAACAATTATAATCAACTGGTAAAATAACATTTCTAAACTAACAATTCATCTCATGACATATCTAGTTAAATCACTGCATCATAATATAATTCTGAAAATGAACTAACATCTAACCAACCACAATGTCAAATGAAATAATCAAATCCTCAAGTGCATAAACATAATCACCAACAGTCTACTAATGGAATACATCATCACCAAATGTCTAACTATCCAACTCAAACAATATCGTCATCGTCACAAGTAGCAAACAACCGCATTGACAAATACCAAATCCTACTAGCAAGAGGAGGGGTATTACATCCTCCCTCTCATAAAATCGGCTTACTCCTGGAAGCTGGTAACCAGAAGGAAATAAAATTTCCTAATACGGGAGGCATCCACCCACACCAAGACGGTGAACTAATCACCATTAGAAACTAGCATCAAGCTCACACATAAGAGTAACAAATAATAATAGAAGTATTAGTAACATGGGGGTATTACACTCACTTCCACCATCTGCATCCTCTCTAGATTCAAAATTTCTCCCTCTCTCATTTGTTGCATTCCTCATCCTTCCCTTTAATTCATTACAAATAATAATTCATTACAAATAGTGACTTTTCATAAATAAATTAGGTAATCATGCAAATTTTTTGAGTTATATGCAATATCGAACCTGAATAGTCATAGTCTCAAATCAGTGTATATTGTAACACATTTTCCAAATTCTATTGTACATTGCTATTTTTGCCCAATTCACCTAATTCATTGCATTACACTTAAAATTCTTTTTTCTCCCATCAAAATTGAATAAAATCCTACCTAACTTGATTGGCTCAGCCTTGGGGACATCAACCAAATAATGTTTCTTGTCTAAACTTTATATCTTCTCGTAATGTTTCCTTTCGCCACTCCTAAAATGTGTCCTCAACCAAAATGAATCATCTTTTATCCTTCTCATTTTCCTCAACCTCAAAATAAACCTTCTCTCATTATCAAGGAGGAATCTCAATTCAGCCAAAACCTCATAGTCATATCCTAAAAGTTGGAAAAAAATGCTCAAAATAGTTATATACATAAAAATGTGTCATAGAAACCACACTATTATGAAATTCCTCACATGTATAAAATGCTCAAAACAATATAAAGCCTAATAAAATACAAACCACTCCCACTTCCATTCCATTTCCTAAAACTTATCTCCCCTCGCAACTTATTTCCATCAACATAATCATAAAGAGTATGATCTTGTTGAGCAACTTCGTAATACTTTATCTAAGATCTCTCTTTCAAACTTAATTCAAATGTCACCTACATATCATGGTATGCTCTAAGAGGCTTTTCAAAATATTTTTACACCACCTTCTATTAAATCAAATGATGTAGTAGCATTCTTAGATGGTATGAATACAATAAACATAGACGTTCCATTCCCCCATAATGAATTACCTCCTCCTAAAATCCAAAACCAATATGATTATTCCATGATTTGTATCATCATTAATGATGCTAGAATTATGAGTACTCTAATCGATAATGGATCGTATCTTCATGTTTATAGCATTGATCTTTTACATAAGAGCGATGTGGATATATTTCTCATGAAACTTGATAATATATCTATTCATGTATTTGATAATGGTGGTAGGTAACAATTGGGTTGAATCACATTACCCATTAAGGTATGACCTATGATTTTATCTACCCCTATCCATTTCATGCAAAATATTCTTTCATATGATATTCTTCTTGGTAGACTATGGATTCATGACATGAGAGTAGTTCATCTACTCTTCACCATAAAATAAAGAATGAATATAATAACAAGGTTTAAATGGTTAAAGTATATTCAAAAATATTTTTACAATCCCAAGCCGACCATAACATTTCCAAATCTATTAATACTTTGATTTCATCTTTAAAATTTGAACCATTCCCTTCCAATGATAAGGATATTATGACTACTCTCTTTGTTAATGATTGTGGTTCCTTAGATATTACACCTAATTTCAGTCAATATTATAAAATCTCACCATCAAAGCCCAAGGATTCAACACAACTACTTTGAACAATAACAATGATCCAAATAATGTTTTATATTCAAGTGCATTTTTTTGTTATTATTGGGGTTCAATATATTTTACACCCTCCTTTGTGGGAGAGTACAAAATCTCACAATCTAAACCCAAGGATTTTTTTTTTCATTTACACAATCTTCCATTGCTTCTACGTCAAGAAATCTACCAAAAAAATCATCCCATTATGGTCATGTGGGATCTAGACTATCTTTTTCTAATTGTGTTGGAAAAATCTAACAAAGATCCTCCTCAATCCTAATACCTCAACACCTAAAAAGAAGTTACATTCTTGCACAAGAATCATTTCTTCTCATGATAATAAGCCTCTCTCAACAAATAATAATTTAAACAAGATTTCTCCTCCTCCATATAAGTTGTAAAGACATTATGAAGTTGGATTTAAAATTCTTTATAAAATTGGATACAATGAAATCATGGAACACAGAATTAAGGTAAGCAAGCAAGCTTTTATTCACAAGAGGAAACATTGCTTCCAATTCCTTATCCTTATCAGAGAAAGAGAATATTTTTTCAAGGATTCTCAAATCCTACTTGATTTCTCTTCATCCTCCAAAACATAAGAAATTTTATAAAAATAATCAAGAAAATCATTCTTTTTGTTCATATCATCAAGTGTATAGTCACTCCACCAATGACTTTCAAGCCTTGACCAATAAAATACAATAATATCTTGCTGGTAGTTCTATCACTCCTCTATATGTTGGTGCACCATTCATTCTATATGATAAGCTCTCCTTTTGGATTTTCTCCTCACTATTTAGCATTTATTGCTTAGTGTGTTTGATCATTACCATTCATGGGTGATCCCACAGTACTGGTTTAGAATTTTTGGCCAAACTGAACACTAAAATATTTTTTTTAACTAAATCTTCACTTTCGGGCACCTATAGCGGCTAAACCATGAAGAATTTGGAGATGATGCAAACTAGTGATTTGTCACATTTTTTCTATAGATTCTAAATATATTTTTTCCAAAAATTTTGTAATCAAATTGTACTTATTTTTCCATCTCCTTCCAAAACTAGTTTTTTTCAGTAAACAACATTTTTAAGGAGTGATACTCACTGTAAAATGCATAAATTTTTTTCCACAAAGGATAAAATTTGAATTTTTTCAAATTTAGATTTGTAACTATGATATCTAGTGCTTCCAATTGGTTAGATAGTGTTTTATTGAATATTTTTTCCTTAATCAAGTTTCAAAGTCAAACCAATTACAATTTAGAAATAGGCGGACCGTATAATGTATAACCTTTTTTGTATATATCAAAATTCAATTTTTTTTGTTAGATCAAGGACTTCAATATTTGGTGCACTCATATTTTTCAAAAAAAAAAAATCATAATCTGCTATTTTTCCACATGTGCAGAACAAAGAACTTGATTTTCGGAGAAAAATCTATGTTTAATAAAACTAAAAAAACAAATACATAATAAAACCAAAATATATTAAAATTATATTTGTTGGATAGCTCGTTATGAGGACTACGATCAGCCAGTTGGGTCTATGAAGTCTCCTCCATATTCATCCTCAACCTGATCTTCGAAGCACAAAATTTTGGACATTTTTTGTGCCTGAGGGTGAGAATGTGGGAAAAGGGGGGTTCAGGTGAACCGGAGGGAGTTCGGGCAAACCAGGGGGGTTCGAGCAAACCCCCTTTCAAAAAAAAATTTCTTTGTGATTTTTGGTGGGAATGGTGGGACCTTGCAGTTAATTGGTTCGCTCAAACCAGGGTTCATTTGAACCCTCTTTTGGTTCGCTCGAACCAAAGGGTTCATTTGAACCCCAAAAACCAACCTTTTTTGGATGGGGTCATTTTTTGAAACTTTTCCTTCCTCAATCAAATTGTAAACCACTTTTGTTAGTTTACCCTCATGGTGGTACAATCTTACATGCAACCATATTTCATATGAGGTAGATATTGATCATAAAGGATTGCACCTCTCTAAAAATCCTTATGGGAAGTTCAATGTAATGCCCTGCCATGTAACCCTAGGGGAAGTTGCAAACTACTAACAATTTCACAACAAATTTTTTTTAACAAAAAAACAAATACATGTATGATTAAAATGTAAAGCCAACAATCCCCTAAGGTCTGAGACAAAGATTAATTAATTCACCAATTATAACAACATGCATGAAATGAAACATAACAACATTCACTTAACTAATTAAAGCACATACATTCCATACACAAGATTTTCATTAAGACCATGAGATCCTTCATGGTTACCAAAGACAGAAGTTATATAATTATTATTACATCTCTCATTCCCAGAATGAGGTAAATCAATAACATGTTTGTTTATTACAATTTCCACCTCGATAAAAATGAGGGGTAAATAAAATACAAGATCCACTGACATAAATGAAACCAAGTAGCAACTGGAATCCCATGAGCTCTTCAACACGAAAGTCTCATCCACATAAGCAAACGCCAAAAAACAACGGAGTAAGGTGCATGTTCCACCCAACCAAGTGATACCCGAAGGCTCACCCCCCATGGTAGGAGATAGTAACAAGGATTTTAGGTCAATACCAACAATCTCTAAACATAGGCAACATGACTCAACTGGAAAAGGATATGAACATGACACAACATGACACAAGGGTTACAATGCTTCTAGATTTCAAATATATGAACACATCACGAATACAAACATAATGCTGACTTAGGAGAAGTGTCATCACAACGTCGCATGGGATATCTTGGCAAGTCTTCCTAGGTTCCGGCCCCCATCTCGGGATATCCTGGTAACCTCTAATGACTCCCGACCCCACATGCAAACCAATGTGGAATCAGTTATCTTTCGAAGGGACAAGATAATGATCTTGCCATTCCAGGCCTTCTCATACCATCCCAAGTCTATACAAGCACTTGCATCCATGCGTGAGGCAAAATTAATCTTTTTTTTAAAATGTTGGTACCACCTATACTAATTAATTGGTTTAAGTTTTCACTGAATTAACCAACTTACATTGAGATCTCCTGGCACCACTTTATGTGTCGGCCCTCAACGCAAGCCACTTCTCAAAGACAACACGTGGAACTATGCCACCACCAAAGGGTACTCAAGTGCAACCTAGGGATAATGAATCCCTAAACATGACATAAGGTCAACGTATCCCGTCCAAGATCATCGGTTATAACTAGACACATTTAACGCACTACCCAAGGTAAACCAGGGTTGACTGACATATCAACAACCAAAAACACATAAAAGAAAGTCCTATTTGGAAGACTTACATAACACTGACTAGATTTCCCCACACCAAGAACAAACGCCCCATGTCAAAAGGAAGCATTACAGGTAATTTAAACTCATCTATGTTAGGATTTCTTAAATCCAAATCACTCAATGACGTAGTGCACTAATCAATGTAAATAAACATATTCTTTGCAAAATCACATAAGGGTTTGAATGTTCATTGATTCTTATTGGCGCAATACACACAATGTCTTAAAAACAATTTTTCCTTTGCTAACCAATGAATTTCCATAAGCCAATTTTCATCTATCTCTTAACAAATATCTCATTATAATTTAAATACTTTCCATCTTTTAAGAACATAATTCACATTTAAATATTCACTTATATGTATTAAACATCTCTGAACTCAAATAAACATATATATATATACTTGATATATATATATATATATATATATATCTATGTATATAATTACACATATATTTTAAAATATATATATATGTAATTAATTTTAATTATAAAAGACAATTACTTAAGCACTCATTAAAATATAATATAAATATATTATAATATATATATTATATATATGTAATGTCAAATTAACATATATTATATATATATATATTAAATATATATATATATATATATATATATTAAATATATATATATATATATTAATTATATTTTAATCATTAAAATAAAATAATAAATAAAAAATTTATATTAATATATATATATTAAATATAAAATATATAATATAAAATATATCCTATATTTTATATTTAATATACATATAATAATAATAATAAATGCATTTAAAACAAAACCCGAAAGTGAAGTCAAACAATGGTTACGGTAGGCCCGAGCCCTGCCTTAACAGAGCACGCAACCCCCATTGATGGGGGTGGCGGCCTGTGTGGGCAGCATCGGCGCTGCCTCCACAGGCCGTCGGTGCCACCAATGGGGCTGCCTGGGGTAGAAACCCCTTCCCCATTCCTTCGCCAAAAAAAAAATGGTGATTTCGTTTTGCGAATTTCGCACAACTTTGACTGGTAAAAAAAATATATCTCTGGTAAAAACCAGAATGTGAAATTTTGGATTTAACATATATATATACATTTATATATATGTATATATGTATATATACGATTTGGGTAGGTATGTATATATACATATATGTAAATATATATCCAAACTTGCAACTCAAAGAAAACAAATACACAGATTTTCTTCATACCTAGATTGGGCAAAAGTTCACTCCCAGCACTTGAAATAAAATTGAAAACAATGGATTTAATCAAACTAAAATGGAGATTTCCCTTTCTTTTCCCAATTCAAAAGAAGTTTCCACAACACACAGCAATCTAACAAGTTTTTGCATTGAAATAACCATGTTTGTCCAAGTTTTTCTATTGCAAAGCTTGATAACACAATTTTAATCTCCATGTTTTCACAATATTTTTGGAGAATTTTGATTCAAATTTGAATGAAGTTCTTGATGGGTTTATCTTCTAATTCACAATTTTGAAACTTTGAAAAATTTAAAACAACTTCTACATGATTTTCAACATAAACAAAAATTGGATAAAGATTAAACCAAGCACCTTGTGTTTTCTCCAAACTTGAAGACTTTCAATGGAGGTTGCTCGCCTTCAAATTTTGCTTCAACAAATCTTCAAAAAACCTCTTCCAAGAATTTCTCCAAGCTATTTCAAGTTTCTTCTTGCTCTCCAAAATTCCCAATTCTAAAAAAAAGATAGTTCGAAAAGAAAATCCATTTTCCTTATGCCCTTCTCCAAATTGTCAAACCCCTAATTTTAGTCACCCACCATAGTTATTGCTATTTTGGATATTTTAGATATTTTCATTTTTGAAAATTTATAAAAAAAATCTATTTCCCTTTTTCAAATGCATGATAATTATTTAAAACAAAATTCCATTTGCACCCCAAAAGTCAATTAAATTTCCCTTTCTTTCACAAAATTGAATCTAACAATTTACATTCTAAAAAAAAACACTTTTAGTTTATTTTCTTACAAGAGGAATGTAAGGCAATTTCCATCTAATTATTTTTTTTTATTTTCCTCAAATTTAATAATACTAACATAATTAATTTAATTTACTTAATCAATGAATAAATCTAATGCATGATTAGATTAATTTATTGATTGAATTAAATTAACTAATTAAATAACAAGCACTCCTTTATGCATTTTGGCAATAAAATTAAATAAAGCAAACACCATTTCACTAGGAAATTTAAATCACGCAAGCAAGGAGAGACGAGATGACAGGACAAATAACTTATCCCAACTGACAACCCGACGACCCACTATGGCTAGGGTGATGTCACGGCACAAAAAACCAATCTACTATCTCCCAATCATTTTATGTTGAACAAGGGACATGCCCAGACCTGTGGAATCAGGTGGAGTCAATGTCCTGTACCTGCATCCTACACACAACATGAGTGTCGAACGTGCATATAAAAATAAATATTAAAACACATTGTGAAGAGGAAATCGTAGAATCACAGGGCACTCACATGCGAGTGATGTGATCTTGTCCCCTTCACCCATACAATATCACTAACTGACGCCTCTAATCATCAATGGTATAATCAAAGCATAAAGCATCAATAATTCATATACATGATAATTCAATCCACAACATGAAATAATAATATCATCTGATTAAAGTACCATCACATCAAAACATAATGTTTACATCACTTAACAATTAGTGGTCAAGGAAATCAAGTTTATAACCAATGTGCTGACAAAGCAAAACATATATATAACGAGCATTGCTCAATAAAAAGAACAAAAATGGAGGGGTGTTACATCCTCCCCCCTAGGGTCAGGCTTACTCCTGGAAGCCTGCAAACAAATAGGGGTAAAGTTCCCTCATCCTAGCTACATCTTCCCAAGTGGATGATGTGTCATCCCTAGGATCCCACTGGATCCTAACCTGATTGATATCTCACCCTCAAAGAGTGAGCGTTCTGTGCTCCACCACGGCCACGGGCTCCAAAGCCAGTTTCCCATCCTCTACCTACAAAGCATTCCAATCAAGGACATGAGAAATGTCTAGATGGTATGGCCAAAGAACTGATACATGAAATATGTCATGCACATGCGAGAGGCTGGGTAGTAAAGCAAGACGGTAAGCAATAGGACCAATCTTCTCAAGAATCTCAAAGGGTCCCACAAAGCGAGGCACCAACTTAGAACCTTTTCCATAACGGATTGGACTCTTTCGTGGATGCACATGCAAGAAGACTCTATCACCTATGAAAAACTGATGGTC
This sequence comes from Sequoia sempervirens, assembly GCA_007258455.2. Taxonomy (NCBI): domain Eukaryota; kingdom Viridiplantae; phylum Streptophyta; class Pinopsida; order Cupressales; family Cupressaceae; genus Sequoia; species Sequoia sempervirens. The sequence goes on from VDFB02030116.1 coordinate 15,452, forward strand.
CACTCTATGCGCATCCGCATACTTCTTCTGCCTATCCTGCGCTGCCACCAAGTGCTCTCTAATCCTATCCACCTGCTGCTCCATATCATGCAATATCTCAAGACCCAAAGTTACTCTGTCCTCTAGCCGATCCCAACTCAAGGGAGTGCGACATGGTTGCCCATACAATGCCTAGAATGGAGCCATACCGATAGAACTCTGAAAACCATTGTTATAGGCAAACTCTACCAAATAGAGATAGTCCTCCCATCGTGTATGTTGGTCCATCACATACATGTGCAACATGTCTTTGAGGATCTAATTGACCCTCTCAGTCTATCCATCTGTCTCTAGGTGGTAAGCTGAACTGAAGTTCAATTGTGTTCCCATTACATGCTATAATGATGTCCATAGAGCTGAGGTGAACACAGGATCCCTATCAGAGATAATCCGACGTGGAATACCATGCAACCTCACTATATCCTCCATGAACACTCTAGCTACGGATGATGCCGTATAGGAAGAGTGCATAGGTGAGAAGTGTGCCACCTTCGTCAACCTATCCACTGTTACCATAATTGCATCATGCCATCTCGAAGAGTTGGGTAAACCAACAATGAAATCCAATGAGATTATATCCCATTTCCACTCTGGTACTAAATGTGACTGCAAAAGCCCTACTGGATGCTAGTGTTTGGCCTTTACTCACTGACACTCAAGACATCTTGACACAAAATCCGCAATATCTTGCTTCATCCCTGGCCAAAAATATAACTGATGCAAATCTGCATACATGTTCTTCACCCCTAGATGGGCTGAATAAGGTGCAGGATGTGCTTTAGTCATGACCAAAGCGCGAAGCTCACATGATGGGGGAACGTATATGCGTCTCGTGTGTCTCAATATCTCATCAGCATCAAGAGAGTATCCTGAATATCTACCCTCAAGGGGTCTTCCTGCCTCTATTACCGATCTAACATCCTGATACCAACTGTCGGCTGGAAGAGTAGAAAGAATATGACTCCGCAAATCAACAATAAGAGTCAACTTAGATATCTCATGCCTTCGCCTACTGAGGGCATCTATAACCACATTCTCCTTCCCTTGGATATACTTCACCTCGAAGTCATATTCACAGAGAAAAACCATCCATCACCTTTTCCTAGCATTAAGGTTGGGTTGTGTGAAGATATACTGAAGGCTCCTATGATCACTATGCAGCTCAAACCTATGCCCAAGAAGAAAGTGCCTCCATCTTGTCAATGCATGAACCACTGCTGCCAACTCAAAATCATGCGTAGGATAGTTTAGCTCATGATCCTTGAGCTTCTGTGACTCATATGCAATGACATGACCCTCCTGCATCAATACTGCTCCTAATCCCTCCAAGGACACATCTATACAAACTACAAAGTCCCCAATAGTATCTAGAATCGCAAGTATAGGTGCACTCGTCAACTTCCCCTTAAGACACTGAAAGGATGTCTCACACTTCTTAGACCACTCAAACCTCTTTCCTTTCCTCCGAAGTGAGGTGATAGGATGCCCTAGCCTCAAAAAGTCCTGCAGAAATGGCTTGTAATAACCTGCTAGCAACATGAAGCTACATATCTCTGCCACATTCGTGGGTGTAGGCCAATCTAAGATCACTTGGATCTTTGTAGGATCCACTGAAATACCCTCCCTAGAGATCACATGACCAAGGTATTGAACCTCAGTCCTAAAGAATTCACACTTTGACAAGTTAGCATACAACCGATTATCTTGCAAACACTGTAATACCTATCATAAATGCTCCTCATGTTCCTCCATTGTTCTAGAGTATACCAAAATATCATCTAGGAACACAAGAACAAACCTGTCAAGGTATGTACAAAATACCCCATTCATAAGACTCATGAACATTGAGGGTGCATTCGTCAAACCAAATGGCACAACTGTGAACTCATAGTGACCATACCACATTTAGAATGCAGTCTTATGAATATCTGACTTGAAGATTTGAAGCTGATGATATCCTGACTTGAGATCAATCTTTGAAAAGATGGTAGCACCCTTGATTTGATTGAATAGATCGTCAATCCTAGGAAGAGGATACCAATTTCTGATGGTCACTTTGTTCAATTGTCGGTAATCAATGTATAACCGAAGTGAACCGTCTTTCTTCTTTACGAAGATGACAAGTGATCCCCATGGAGAAACACTAGGGTGAATAAAACCCTTCTCTAGCAATTCCTCAAGCTGCAACCTAAGCTCTTTCAACTCCTAAGTAGTCATGTGATAGGGAGCTCATGAAATGGGCTCTGATCCAGGTACCAAGTCTATCTTGAAGTCAATGTCCCTCTAAGGAGGCATCCCTAGAATCTCATCTAGAAAGACATCAGAAAACTCCTGAAGGATGGGGGGACTACCAAGAGAAACCTTCTCTTCTCCACCTCCTAGATCCAAATCATCCACGGTAAGAGTGAACAATTGGCAACCTTGCTGCGTACACCTTCTCAACTGCATAGCTGAGATGATCCTCAAGGAGATCGGCCTTTGAACCCCCACTACCTCTACCTCTCTACCAGATGCCCCAATGCACCTAATTGACTTACATCAGAAATCAATGACTGCACTATGAGCCTCTAGCCAATCCATTCCTATGACAACGTCATAAGAACCCAATGGAATAACATAAAGGTCCAAGGTAGTCTAGAGAGGTCCAACCTCTAACCTACACTCTGGCACAAGGGAAATGAATGCAATTTTTGCACTCGAAGCTAACTCTACCTACCACCTATCAACCTGCTTTACCGCATCTAGTCTACATCACATCATGATAGATGAAGAAACAAAGGAATCAGATGCTCTAGAATCAAATAGAATAGAAACTAGGTTACCCCCAACATACCATAAGCCTCAACGACTGTACCCTGGTGCTCTGCCTAGCGGTTGTCAATCATTGCAAATAGTCGATGCCCATGGCCTGCATCACCTACAGTCAGCTATGATGTTGCTGGTCCTTGAGAATAACCTGATGCACCCTTATTGGGACACATCCTTGCTATGTGACCCTATTGGCCACACACAAAACATCCAGTGCCTCTACTGAAGCCCCTGCCTGTAGGTGGTGTGCTAGACTGCTGCGCACTACCCCTGAAAGATGAATGAGAACTCTACACTGGCTGCTCAGAGTTGAAGCATCTCATGTGCCTCCAACTCTTGTCCCCCTGCCTTTGCTGGAAACCCTTCCATTTCCCTTGGGAACCCTACTGCTACTGACCACCTTGAGATGGACCCTGCTGAGCTCTAGAAGGTGCACCTCCCTGAGGCTGACCTCCTCGAGAACTAGTCCCAACTGCTGCACCACTGCCCACCTGCACTCCTACATGACCACCTAAGGCCATCGCTAGGTTCTCCTCAATGAGCATAGCCTTGTCAACCACCACCTCCATGGTCCTGGGTTTGAAAACCCACACTCCACCACTAATATGGGCATTTAAGCCCCTGAGAAAATGCTATACCAACATGCCCTCATCATCACCTATTCCCGCATACTATTTGAGCTCATAGAAACGATGCTCATACATCTCTACTGACATAGTCATCTGTCAAAGGGTGTGGAACTCATCCCCTTGACGCTGCCTCCAATGCTTGAAAAGAAATCTAGCCTGAAACTGCTCTAGGAACAACTCCCAAGAAATAGTACCAATATCCAGATGGAGCTTCTTCTCCTCTAATCTCCACCAAGTGGAGGGAAATCCCCTCAAGTGCATGATGGTGCACCTAGCTCGAGTGTTTCTCCCATATGGGTGCATAGAAAAACACCTAGTCAAGTCAATGAGCCATGTCTCTGCCTCCAAACCACTGCCTGATCCATCGAAAGTGGGTGGTCGTGCTCTAAGAAAATCCCTCATATGGGTTGCTACCTTTGAATCAGAGTGAACTGGTACCTCTCTCTCTAACCACCACTGGCTCTACCTCCTGCCTAGGCCCAAGGCGGGCAAGGGTCTCCTCTAACACCTGACGCAACTGAGCATCCTCGATCCTAGGTGGATCCAGATTCTGATTGCCATCTCCCTGAATATTCTAAGAAGCCTGTTGCTCCTTATGATCAGAAATAAGTGGAAAATGTGGAGGTGGGTCTTGTTGTTCCTCAATGCGACCGCCTAAATGGCCATGTCTAGGACCCCCTCCTCTTCCATGCCTGGGAGGCATTATCCTATATAGACACAAAAAGGCATTAAGCACAACACACAAATAAAATCCACACAACTAGAAGCTTAATGGGCTCATCATAATCCCAGAGTACCCAGTGTTTAAACCTAGGCTCTGATACCATGTGTAATGCCCCGCCACACAACCCTAGGGGAAGTTGCAAACTACTAACAATTTCACAACAATTTTTTTTTTGTTTAAAAACAAATACATGTATGATTACAACATAAAGCCAACAATCCCCTAAGGTACAAGACAAAGATTAATTAATTCACCAATTATAACAACATGCATGAAATGTAACATAACAACATTTACTTAACTAATTAAATCACATACATTCCATACATGAGATTTTCATTAAGACCATGAGATCCTTCATGGTTACCAAAGATAGAAGTTATATAATTATTATTACATCTCTCATTCCCAGAATGAGGTAAATAAATAACATGATTGTTTATTACAATTTCCACCTCGATAAAAATGAGGGGTAAATAAAATACAAGATCCACTAACATAAATGAAACCAAGTAGCAACTGGAATCCCACGAGCTCTTCAACACAAAAGTCTTGTCCACATAAGCAAATGCCCAAAAACAATAGAGTAAGGTGCACGTTCCACCCAACCAAGTGATACCCAAAGGCTCACCCCCTGTGCTAGGAGATAGTAACAAGGATTTCAGGTCAAGACCAACAACCTCTAATCATAGGAAACATGACTCAATTAGGAAAGGATATGAACATGACACAACATGACACAAGGGTTACAATGCTTCCAGATTTCAAATACATGAACAAATCATGAATAAAAACATAATGCTGACTTAGGAGAAGTGTCATCACAATGTCGCATGGGATATCCTGGTAAGTCTTCCTAGGTCCCGGCCCCCATCTCGGGATATCCTGGTAACCTCTAACGACTCCGGGCCCCACATGCAAACCAATGCGGAATCAGTTATCTTTCAAAGGGACAAGATAACGATCTTTCCATTCTAGGCCTTCTCGTCCCATCCCAAGTCTATACAACCACTTGCGTCCATGAGCGAGGCAAAATTAATCTTTTTTTTAAAATGTTGGTACCACCTATACTAATTAATTGGTTTAAGTTTTCATTGAATTAACCAACTTACATTGAGATCTCCTGGCACCACTTTGTGTGTTGGCCCTCAATGCAAGCTAATTCTCTAAGACAACACGTGGAACTATGCCACCACCAAAGGGTACTCAAGTGCAACCTAGGGATAATGAATCCCTAAACATGACATAAGGTCGACGTATCCCGTCCAAGATCACCGGTTATATCTGGACACATTTAACGCACTACCCAAGGTAAACTAGGGTTGACCGACATATCAACAACCCAAAACACATAAAATAAAGTCCTATTTGGAAGACTTACATAACACTGACTAGATTGCCCCACACCAAGAACAAACGCCCCATGTCAAAAGGAAGCATTATAGGGAATTTAAACTCATCTATGTTAGGATTTCTTAAATCCAAATCACTCAATGACGTAGTGCACTAATCAATGTAAATAAACATATTCTTTGCACAATCACATAAGGGTTTGAATGTTCGTTGATTCTTATTGGCGCAATACACACAATGTCTTAAAAACAATTCTTCCTTTGCTAACCAATGAATTTCGATAAGCCAATTTTCATCTATCTCTTAACAAATATCTCATTATAATTTAAATACTCTCTCTTTTAAGAACATAATTCACATTTAAATATTCATTTATATTTATTAAACATCTACGAACTCAAATAAACATATATATATATAAATATATACTCGATATATATGTCCATATATATAATTACACATTTTAAAATATATATATGTAATTAATTTTAATTATAAATGACAATTACTTAAGCACTCATTAAAATATAATAGAAATATATTATATTATATATATTATATATATGTAATGTCAAATTAACATATATATTATATATATATATATATTAAATATATATATATTAATTATATATATATATATATTAATTATATTTTAATCATTAAAATAAAATAATAAATACAAATTTTATATTAATATATATATATATATATTAAATATAAAATATATCATATATTTTATATTTAATATAGATATAATAATAATTAAAAAATTCATTTTAAACAAAACCTGAAAACGAAGTCAAAGAAGGGTTACGGTAGGGCTGAGCCCTGCCTTAATAGAGCACGCGGCCCCCATTGATGGGGGCAGCGGCCTATGTGGGCAACATTGGTGCTAACTCCACAGGCCGTCGGCGCCACTAATGGGGCTGCCTAGGGTAGAAACCCCTTCCCCATTCCTTTTCCCAAAAAAAATGGTGATTTCATTTTGTGAATTTCGCACAACTTTGATTGGTAAAAAAAATATCTCTGGTAAAAACCAGAATGTGAAATTTTGGATTTAACATATATATATACGTTTATATATATGTATATATGTATATATGTATATATATGATTTGGGTATGTATATATATACATATATGTAAATATATATCCAAACTTGCAACTCAAAAAAAACAAATACACATATTTTATTCATACCCAGATTGGGCAAAAGTTCACTCCCAACTCTTGAAATAAAATTGAAAACAATGGATTTAATCAAACTAAAATGGAGATTTCCCTTTCTTTTCCCAATTCAAAAGAAGTTTCCACAACACACAGCAATCTAACAAGTTTTTGCATTGAAATAACCATGTTTGTCCAAGTTTTTCTATTGCAAAGCTTGATAACACAATTTTAATCTCCATGTTTTCACAATATTTTTGGAGAATTTTGATTCAAATTTGAATGAAGTTCTTGATGGGTTTATCTTCTAATTCACAATTTTGAAACTGTGAACAATTTGAAACAACTTCTACATGATTTTCAACATAAACAAAAATTGGATAAAGATTAAATGAAGCACCTTGTGTTTTCTCCAAACTTGAAGACTTTCAATGGAGGTTGCTCTCCTTCAAATTTTGCTTCAACAAATCTTCAAAAAACCTCTTCCAAGAATTTCTCCAAGCTATTTCAAGTTTCTTCTTGCTCTCCAAAATTCTCATTTCTAAAAAAAAGATAATTCAAAAAGAAAATCCATTTTCCTTATGCCCTTCTCCAAATTGTCAAACCCCTAATTTTAGTCACCCACCATAGTTATTGCTATTTTGGATATTTTGGATATTTTCATTTTTGAAAATTTATAAAACAAATCTATTTCCCTTTTTCAAATGCATGATAATTATTTAAAACAAAATTCCATTTGCACCCCAAAAGTCAATTAAATTTCCCTTTCTTTCACAAAATTGAATCTAACAATTTACATTCTAAAAAAAAACACTTTTAGTTTATTTTCTTACAAGAGGAATGCAAGGCAATTTCCATCTTTCTTTCTTTTTTTATTTGCCTCAAATTTAATAATACTAACATAATTAATTTAATTTACTTAATCAATGAATAAATCTAATGCATGATTAGATTAATTTATTGATTGAATTAAATTAACTAATTAAATAACAAGCACTCCTTTATGCATTTTGGCAATAAAATTAAATAAAGCAAACACCATTTCACTAGGAAATTTAAATCACGCAAGCAAGGAGAGACGAGATGACAGGACAAACAACTTATCCCAACTGACAACCCGACGACCCACTATGGCTAGGGTGATGTCACGACATAGAAAACCAAGCTACTTTCTCCCAATTGTTTTCTGTTGAACAAGGGACATGCTTAGACTTGTGGAATCAGGTGGAGTCAATGTCCTGTACCTGCATCCTGCACACAACATGAGTGTCGAACATGCATATATAAATAAATATTAAAACACACCGTGAAGAGGAAATTGCAGAATCATAGGGCACTCGCATGCGAGTGATGTGATCCCGTCCCCTTCACCCATACAATATCACTAATTGACGCCTCTAATCATCAATGGTATAATCAAAGCATAAAGCATCAATAATTCATATACATGATAATTCAATCCACAACATGAAATAATAATATAATTTGATTAAAGTACCATCACATCAAAACATAATGTTTACATCGCTTAACAATTAGCGGTCAAGGAAATCAAGTTTATAACCAACATGCCGACAAAGCAAAACATATATATAACGAGCATTGCTCGATCAAAAGAACAAAATGGAGGGGTGTTACATTCAATAAGTGGGGCACTAGATTGTGTCTCATTGAATAACCTCAAAGATTTTTAAAGAAGCTGGCTCTTCTCCGTGTTTTGGGAAAAGGGGGAAAGAGAAATACAAAGAAAACAAAAGATGGTGATGCACCAAAGGTTTTACAACATTTAAAAGCTTATCAACTTCTTACTCCTAATAAAATTGACACAAAATGCCACAGACCCTTCATTATTAGGAAGAGAACAAATGAATAAGGCTAAAGAAAGCACAAAGTAGTCATTCAAGTCTCGCCATTGGAAGCATCCATTAAAGTTTGATAGAAATAAGAAACCCTAAAATTAACAAGAATTTTTGGATCATTACAGAACCCTTTTGGTCTTACAGCATAATATAAACTTCAACATAACCTTCACAAAAAATTAAATAGTATAATGAACATGATCCAATTTTTGGAAGATAGCATCAAACATAAAAGCTAATGGCATATAAAACAATCAATAAGACTATCTCAGTATGACTTGACACAAAGCATTTAGCATATGCAAAATAGGAAAAGAAATTCGTGACAAAGGCCATAGATACATAATTTCAAATATTTCTCCTTACTAATAATTGTTTTTGTTATAAATCAAATTAAATCAAAGGTCGGATGTCAATCCGATTAATAGTCTTAACAAATTAAACATGCCATAGATACACAATTTCAAAGATTTCTCCCTTTCTTTTCCCATATCTCTCTCTCTTTATCTTCCCATATATGTATATCTTCCTCTTTATCTCTCCCTCTATAGCCCCTATTTCTCTCTCCCTCTCTCCATCTTTATTTGTCTATAACTACTTCTCTTTGTTTGTTTATCTCCCAATCTTTTCCTCCCTCTCCCCATATCTCTATATATTCTTATATCTCTATCTCTTTATCACTATATTTCACCATCTATATTTGTCTCCATATCCCCCTCTCCCTCTTCCTCTAAATCTCTATCTCGCTCTCCCTCTCCCTTTATATATCTCTATCTCTTCATCTTTATCTCCCTCTTCTTCTTCCTTTATATATTATCTCTTCATCAATATCTCCCTATCTCTCTCTATCTTTATCTCTTCTAGGTCCATCTCAATCTCTCTATCTAGTTGTCTCTGTCTTCTTCTCTTGATCTATCTTCATCTTTACCTCTATCAATCTCTCTCACCCTCTATCTCTTGACATGGCTCCCTCTCTCCATCCATCCATCTCTCTCCATCTCTCTCCCTCTCCCTCTTCTTAGACCTCTATATCTATATCTCTTTTCCTCTCTATCTCTATCTCTCCATATTTCTTCTTCCTTCTCTGACTATGTCTCTAATAATTAGTGCAACTTCTAAAAATATTTAAAAAACTAAAATACAAGATAAGAAATTATAAATGATATTTGTTAGTAATCAATACTTTTTTAGAAATATTAAAATATAATATATTATTTTTTAAATAATAAACTATAAAAAAATTAGATCAAATATTGTTAAATAAATCAAATAAATAATATAAACAATAATAATAAAAATTGACGTGAAATAGCTGATATGAAAGAATCATTTAAAAAATTATTGTATCTCCATAAAAATATAATAAATATTTCTTTAATTTGTTTTAAATATTATACGTATTTTTAAAAAAACTATATTATTGTCGGAAATAGTTGATCATGTTCTCCACGAAAACCATTTCCCCTTAATTAATAAGGTTAAAATAGCAATCCAAATTTGTTAATTATTATTATTTATTAATATGATAAAATGTATTTTTATTCAAACATAACTATAATAAGCGAAAACGAAAGAATGGAAGATACGTAAAATTTGAATGAGAAGATGCTCCTGTGTAGAGTGTTTATTACTCAAATTCGGTCAATATTATTCTTAATTTTAAATCTGTCGATATAAAAATATTTCTTTTAATATTGTAAAATGAGTCTATTTTTAAAAGAAATAAATTATTGCACGTCAATTGTATCTAAGGAAGCTTATTAAAGGAGAAATGAAAGGCTAAGGTAACGATAAAAACATATTGTTTTCAGAAGTAATTTTTTTTTTAAAACTAAAGAAAAGGACAAAATTAATTAAGAGTTATATATATATGTGTGTTTTATTGTTGTTATTATGTTGAGAGGCATTATACAGTGAAAACAATGATGGAATATTTGGTGTAAATGTTTTGAAGTTGCATTAAAAATGATACACAGGTGGAAGTCATGTGTTGCTTTTGCTATCGTCGGAATTTGTCGGATACTAGAAAATCGGACACCAGAAAACATTGTTGTTAGGTTATTCGTTTTCCCGGTAACTGCTTTCATAGGGTTTCTTTTGTTTCATTCAATTTTTCGTTCAAGGATTTCTTTATTCATGATAAGAATAAAGTATTCAATTATATCAAATTCAATGTTTAAATTATACATAATCTCTTATTTCAACAGAATTCAAGTACTAAATTAGACAAATTAATTTTTTTAAGTGAATTCAAGGATTGATTTAGACATAATTTTTTGTTATGATGTAATATGAGTACATTTACAGGGATGGGAGTGAAGTTTATGGAAACAATGTTCAACAATCAACAAAGTTGAGAACATTCAAAGATGGAAAATTAAAATTGGGAAAAGATGGCCTCTTACTTCACTCAAACGATGGAGTTGTTGTCTTTGGAGATGTGCCCAATTCTTGGGCAGGGTTATTAGTGCTCTAAGCCTTATTCATCAAAGAACACAATGATATTTGTGACATGCTCAAGGCAATTCGTTAAATTGTCAGCCTAATTTCAAAGATGATCTTTTTTTAAATATTCCCATTTAGTTTTTTTAGTAGTTATATTTATTCAGTACCATTCAACTACACATCAATACATTTGTTTCTTTCTATATTAAAAATATGGAATTGAATAAACTCAATTGCAGAATAAAAATATTGGAGCATTTATAAATAAATGTAGGATAATTTATCCTCCCACGTCTCAACATTTTAATAAAAAGAATATGGTTGTTTTTCTAAACATCTCCTTTTAAATTGATTTTTATGAAATCATTCTTTATAATTTAATCTTATAAATTTATATAATATTTTTTAAATATGACTTGAACAAATTAAATTTTACATATATAAAAATATTTAAATCTAATTATTTCATATAAATATGTTTAACATAAATCAATTTTGAAAAGTAAAAATTTCATTCAAAATTTACTACATTAAAATAAGTTCTCTTATTTTTTTTAAAAATATTTATTTTAAAGATAATTAATTTAAGTTATGTTAAACAATTTCATTTTCAAATTAAACTAAGTCATTCATTTTAAATTTTTGTATACCTTTCCATTTTAAATTTACTTTAGTGCTTATTTTTAAATCGAGATTATATTCAATATTCTAAATGAATTATGTTGAGAGACATGATATAATTGTATTTGGGTGTTAGGGTTCAGGTTAATATTTAAAATTTTGTTTTGATTTGTTTTTATCAATTTATATCTTAAAGATCAATTTAATATAGTTGAAATATTTTATTCATCAAGAATTACTTTAAAATTTTATTCATTAAGGTTTATTTTAATAATTATTTATAAAGATGAGATATTTAAAAATATGTGAAATTATAGACATAATAAGAAGTTTCTAAAATTTAAATATTTTCTTGTATTGATAATAGAGAAAACAACAAAAAAGTACATTGTTTTTACATATAAATGATGCTTTAGCTTCGCTACATATATACTTTGTAGCTGTAAACAAAACCTTCCTATAAACCTAGCATTCTTATCTATTTGTTGGATCTATACAGTTTGTACATATGCTAGATGTTACAATTTTTATTTTGCAATCTATACAAACTTTACATCAAATTTAACATAGAGTATTTTGTACGAAAAGGGCATGTGCAGGATCATGGTATGCCAAAAAGTGGCAATGGAGAAAAAAATACGTGTTTCTACGACTCAAAAATGCGAAAATGCCAAGTTGACTTTATGGGGCTCGGGTGACTATCGAGGCAAAGCAAAAACCTAGATTTGAAAATCGGATATCCATTCCAAATCGGATATCCGATCCAAATCAGATATCCAATTTGGTTCGGATATCCAAATTTATTGACACATATATATATCTATTTCGGGCCGACTAAAACTCATATTCATTCGACATTTGCTTAACCGCGGCGGGCGCACAGTGGAAAGTTGTTTCCACAAATTTGATATCCGATTTGGTCAAATCCATTTGCAAAAGGTTAGATTCTTGATTTTTTATTTGCTCTAATCAAATTTTCAATTAGATTTGTTTAATTTTAGTTGATTTTTTTCAAAATAGGGTTTTTTGATAGATTTTTGATGAAAAATTTGAGTTTAGCATGGATTTTGATGAAAATTGAATGTTTGCAATTGATTTTCACTTAAAAATAGTGTTTTTTATGTATTTGGATTAAAAATTAGAGAATTTTATAGATTTTTGTTAAAAACTAGGGTATTTTTATACTATTTTCATTTATATTGTCTGATTTTAATTAGATTGATTTGTTTTTATATTTAATCAGGCATTATGGCTACATGTATATAAAATTAAAATTTTGTGCATTTCTAAAAGTATTCCTATTGGCAGACCTAAACATCTTCAATTAGGATCCTCAAATACTATATCTCATTTTTAGATTTTAAATTTAACAAAAATCAACCTCATCAGTCTAGGGTGCCAATTCCCTGTCCAATCAGTTTTGACAAAGATTTGGATCATAGTTATATCTCTATGATTCTTATGTTGTTTTGGGTTTTGTGTGTGCAAATTATTTTAGTTTTTGTGACTATTTTGTGTTTTCCCTTCATTGTATGAGCATTAAATTGTTTTGAATCTTGTAGAAAATTTATGAGCTTCATGACCTTGTGTCACTTCACTAATACCCACGTGAGATGTAGTTGTATACTTATGGCTTCCTATGTTGCAATCATAGCCAATGTTGAGCTTGATTCTTATAACTCTTTCACTCAACGTATTATGTCTACCCAATCCATCTTATATTCCCTCCCTAGTCCTACATTACCCATGTCTTTTTTGTAACCTAACATTTATGTGGACTTGGCATATGTTATTTCTAAGGTCCCCAATGATAATCTAGAATAATTGGATAAAGACCTACAATGAATTCAACAATTCTTAAGCATTGAACCTTTGGATGGAGAAGCAATCCCTCTTTTGGATAGCATTGGGAAGTTGGTAAATGATTAGGAAGGGATAGAAGTGTTACGTAGCCTAGCTAATATAGTAGATTCTAATATTCCTTTGGTAGCTAGTTTCACGAAATTTTTGACTAATGCTCAAAATCCTTTTGGAAAATAAGTTTCCTCTCCCACAATAATGCCTTCTATTCCCAACTTTACACCTCCAATAATAGCATCAATGATGGAATATAACAATGGTTTAAAACTCAAGCTTAGGAATTTCTAGTAGAAATTATAATAGTTTGTCCCTTCACCTATAACACACCTCCATATTCATCACCCCTCCCTAAACATGAAATATAATATCCACCATTCCTCCATACTAGATTCACCATACTTGAAAACTCTCACAACATGTGACCCCAATGATTTTGTGATAAATCAACTTTTATTTAAACGTAACATTATTACAACAACCATTTCAAACTTAAACCAAAATCAAACCAATAGTAAACATCAAAATACCTTACACATAGTTCATTAATGTTCACTATTTTAAATACACTATACCTGAAAACATTAAAATACATCGCTTTGGAAAGTACAATGGTAAAAAATATCCTAATAACCATTTGTTAGTTTTACTACCTTGTGTACGAGAGACTTTATTTTTGAAGATTCACTCATAGTGAAACTCTTTTCTAGATCATTGAAAGATATGGCCTTCGATTGGTTTTGTTCATTGTCAAGCAATCAATTACCTCCTTTACACAACTCATTAATGATTTCCTCCAACACTTTCAAGTGAACATCAGTCCTCAAGTTACATTAACAAATTTACTTCATTGTAATCAAGGACCTAAAGAGAAAATAAAAAAAATTATGAAATGATACTAATCCCTTTATTTGAAATTCTCCTATAGTCTTCAAGATGTTGACATTCAAAGGGTGTTTATAGATAACTTACAACCTAATATTCAAGATAAGAAATTGCTAATGAAATATCCATCCTTAACACATTTTTGTATAACCCTTCATGATTATCAAATATCGATTAGTTGGTATGAAGGTACCCCTTCATAGGCTCCTATTGGTCAATCATATAAGTCATGCCTCAAAACAACTATCAATCATTTAAAAAAAAAAACAAAATATTCATTACTTGATAAACATTCATGTCAAACTGCTCATAATATTAAGACATAAGTAACTACTATAAACATAACTCTAGATATAAATTTAGGCCATGAGATAGGAAATTTTCATAGTTGTTTGGTTCTCTCCATGTGATCATGTTGCAATTGTTAAACAAGAATATGATTCAACTTCCTCCAATTAGTCATATTCAAACAATTAAACCTTTACCACCAAACTTTAATGTAAAACATTTTTTCAATATCGCCAGTACACCTCGACATGATATGGAAAATCTTAAACATATTATAACCAAGTGCAAGACCTCATTCTAATCAAATCCAGTTGGATGACCTGTGTGACAAAGGGAAGCGTTAGTTTCACCTAATCAATACTTACAAATATTTATTATTGCCAATTCATTCAACAAACTTTTATTTCAATACAATAATGATAATGAAGAAGATGATAATGATTTTCCATCTTTATAAACATTATTAATATTCAAAATCATAAAGGAAAAACCAATATTTTGTTTGACATTTTATTTTATAGATATTGATTCTTCTATAACTACACTTTCGATGGTCTTCTTTATATCAAGTTTCTGCGAGAAACCCGAAGAGGCCTCATTGATCCATGTACATAGTGAATATGATCAAAAAAGAGTTGTTGTATAGAACTTTATGCAGATGATTATGAACATTCAAAACCCTTGATTAAAAGCTCATGATGGTTATGGCTTCCCTATAATTGGTTGATAACTCTCCCGGTGAGGTTGGACCCTAAATAGTTAAATTGTGGTTTGATAGATTTTTTATGAAAAATTTGAGTTTGTAGTTTTGATGAAATTTGAATGTTTGCAATGGATTTTGACTTAAAATAGTGTTTTATGTATTTGGATTAAAAATTAGAAAATTTATAGATTTTTGTTAAAACTAGGGTTTTGTTGGATTTTTAAAAAACTAGGGTATTTTATAATATTTTTCATTTATATTGTCTAATTTTAATTAGATTGATTTGTTTTTATATTGAATCAGGCATTATGGCTGCTGACAATGAAAGTGCACCAATTCCACCACCTCCACCACCTCCACCTCCTCCACCTCCACCTCCACCTCCTGCACCTCCACCACCTCCACCACCACCACCTCCACCACCTCCATAGCCAACAATTCAAGAATTAATTTTTGAAAAATTGCAACAATTAAGGGGCATTTCTGAAGTTTATATGAGAGTCCCTCAATTATCTTTGATGTCAAACACAATGAATGAAATAATTAAAAATATAGAAACCCTCTCCTCACAACATAATGCCTTTCATTCATGGCAAGAAGACATGAGAGAATATTATGCATGTGGATTGTCCTATGATGATGTGAAAGATCTTGGAATAAGCAAAGCCCAAATAGCCTCTTTATTTGTTAACCCCCGCACTGGTTTGCCAATTAATGTTAATAAAACAAAACTTTCTATAAAATGGTGCACTCATAGAGACATCGTAGAAAACTTTTGGGATCGTTGGTGTATGGTTTTTTTGAAACCACTGAACAACAATTTGGATGTACCATTTTACTTTATAAAAAAATTATATGCTGATTTTGTGTTAGGGCATCATGTCAATTACTTTGACATTAGACCCTTCCAAGGTGTTGGTGGAGGTATGCCCCAGGATGGAGCAGGGGCAGTTAGAGTAATACCCCGCCCACATGTTCCCCTCCCTCGCCTTCCTCCGCCACCTCCAGTATACCATCTAGATATTATGCAGGATGCAGCCACACAGACTATCCACACTATTCACTCTTTGAGTGGTCTTTTGGTTTCGCATGCTTCTACAGTAGCTCAACCACATTCTGGTGATGTTGGTGATGGCTCGAGTGTTGTTGCATCGTCCTCGTCAGGTCCACATATTTTTGTACCACATACTTGCTCCATGTGCTACCAAATATGCTTGGGTCCTCTTGTACAGCCTGCCGAGCATCCCCTAGACACTTCCGATTATGAATTCCATGATGTGGACATTATAGATCAGACGTAGGGGAGTGGAGCACACCGTACAGAGTCCTCTCCTGCTAGATAGGGGGACATTGTAATAGTGACACAGGTAAAATTTAAGTTGTGAATTCATAACTTGCATTTGTTTTTAAATGAATATTAATAAGAGATAGTATAATGTACTAATATTTATTTACATGGTCTATTTAATAGTTGATGTCAGGAGGGTGACGATGTGATGGATACTTTCCACGAGGGCTGCAGCTCATTATTTTGGACATGCACAGTGTATTCTTTTGCACTCACTCATTTACATTTATTTATTGTATACTTTCTTGTCCTTTGGTATCATTAAATGAGGAATTGTATAATAACTTATATGTTTATCTTATTTTCCTCTTGTAGGAAATACCTTATGCGAGCAAGGTGCAGCCTTGTCCAGATTATGGAAGTGTAATGTTGGATAAGGGCAAGGTAATTGAACTCAAATTTGATTGAATTAAGAATTTTAAGATCTTATATTGATTATACATATATTGACATAGATTGGTAGTTTCATATATACTTGTCACTTTTATGTGCAGGGAATTATGAGCTGTACATCCTTGTTGACAAGTGACACAATGCTCGAAGCAATACATATTGGAACACTTGAAGGAGTAGGTGTTGAAGCACCTCAAGGAAGAGGTGTCGAAACACCTAAAGGAGATAAAGAAAAAGATCAACCTAAGGAAGTATGTGTTCATTTTATTTTGTGTTTGGTATTTATATGTTCCTATTACTGACAATTGTATGCTAACTTGGATCACTTTTATGTTTTTGTTCACCTATATAGATTGAAATTACAAAAGATGGTTTGGTCGGTTCTTTGAGAGGGGCATATTCTAGAACTCCTGACCCTTTGAAGAGACGGATATTTCAGGTAATCAAGATTACAATTTTAGAATTCAATTATAATTTAATGTATATTGATTTTGATGTTAATTATTCTATTTTAAATTATATAGTATAACTAATCTCAATTGTGGTTTGACTTTTTCTTATGCAGCAGCTACCTTGGAGGCGAAAGCAAGTGCTTCAAAGAGGCTCATTTGATAGTCACAGTGGTTAGGATGAGATAGACATTTTGGCATGTAAATATTGAATAGATGCCGAGATGGCATATGGCACATATTGTAAAATTTTGTTTGAGTTGGCGTTGATGCCATTTTTGTATATGGACATACACTTGATTATTGGATAATTTGATATATAGAAGTTGAAAATCAAAATTTAATTGCCTCCTCATGTGTATAATTAAACTCTTTGAAATTTTAATCAAGTGAGCAATGGTTAAATATCTTGATGTGCAATAGCATAAAAAGAATGGTTATATTATGTAGTTTATTCATATTGCTGATTACATTGCATTGCACATCTTTCAAACTCAAAGCATTACTTCACATTGCTTAAGTAACAACTAGATGCTAATAGATGAAAAAATTTCAATTACAATATAGTTTTTACAAAGTCAACCTAAGCATTTATGCAATTACTTCATAGTACATAACTAATAATTAAAATTTATTCATATTAATGATTGTTACATACATCTCAAATCAAACCATTGCTTCACATTGCATAAACATCCTCCAAACACCTATCCTTCATGTACGCCTTTTAGCTGAGTCAAATAAATGCTGACACCAATTTGAATTCTTGTCGGGTCTAGAACCTATTCTCATCCATCATGCCACTCAAAACATCATTTTAGATCCTCCCAGGCACCATTTTTACCTGCTGCTCACTACTTCATGACTACTAGGCACACTTTCAAAAGCCTCATGTCACTAACTCACCTTCCAGTTAGGTGCATGTTTTGGCTGATGCTCTATAAAAGACCTCTCCTTCTGCCACTTAATGTTGATAAAGAATAGACCTAGGCACCCTTTTATGTATACTTTGATACTACAAATGAATGCCAACTAACTTTTAGGTAACTTTTTCTCATTGTCATCATTTGTTCAGTCCTATATTTCTACTATATCTGCCTTGGAATGCTTTTTAGTGGATTGATAAGTCACTATGACAAGATCAGATAGAAGTGACATACTAGAAAACTATGAAATGTGCAAATATGAAAATTAAAATAAACAAAGAGTAGAACTTTATCTTTGAAGATACTTTAGCAGGTTGGAAACATGAATACCAATGCTACAAATAATTTTTTCTTTCACTGCCAAGCAAAACACAGCATGCTGAAACATTCCAACACAATGACAAAGGCATGCCACAGATATAATGGAATCATCTTTATATATGCACTAACAGATACCTAGACTTTCAAATTAAATTAATTAACCCATGCAAAAACAAAATCACAAGAACTCAAGAGCACACAAATTAGTCACTCACACACAAACTGTAACCAAGCTAGCTTATGAGATTCAAGAAAATAGGTGTAATAAGAAAACCTTCATAGTGATTTAACTCGAAAAGTTGTTTTCGATCCACCAATTCACCAGAGTTTCCATCATTCTTTCCCTTTTCTTCATATTCCATAACATGATATGGTTCTTTTTTCAACCCCTTTACTCTACCCCTTTTCGTTTGATTTTGATCTTCTAGGTTCTTATTGTGTATGTTATTACTTGTATTTTCATTATTTTCCAGAGATGGTGATGGTTCCTTCTTTAATGTAGTTGGCCTCCCTCTTTTAACCCCTTTCTTTCCCATTGCTTTTACTAGCATAGCTTTTGATTCTATAGTCACTATCAGGTTGAACAAGAGGAGCAAGTAAACAAACATAATTTGCAATCTTTCCTTCCTTTATTTATTTCATTACCCCAGTTACTACTTTCAAATTTGACTAAAACATTATTCAAAATGCAGCGTCTATGGTATAGTACAATGTGGCATGAAAATGAATCTCTGCTTCATACAATATAATAATCTACTTCAATTGGAGTATAGTATAAAATATATTAAAGGAGGACTATATCTAATAAGAACAAGATAGAGATTAATAACTTGGATGAATCACTTGTAACCAAGCTCAGTAGCCCAAGGGAAGACTTTCCAACAACCCACAAAAATGTTCTATAATATAAAGAAAAAATTAAAGCATCAGTAAGTCAAGGATCTTATTATATTGCATAGTAACAAGGCTCTTCTTATATTGATCTTATAATTATTGTAAGCATAAGGCTTCAAGGATCTTATTATATTGCATGGTAACAAGGCTCTTCATTCTTCTATGGAGAGACATCATCTACATTTGCAACGGAGGCTTGATGCTTAGGTCTATCTGAACAATGTTTGGAAAAGTGACCAAACTTATCACACCTAAAGCATTGAATTTTATCACTTCACAATGAAGGTTTGGACAATGAAGCTCTTTTATTTGGGTTACAGATCAAACAAACTAAAAAAAGAGACAAGGGGTCAGAAGTTCTAATCTACTTCCTAAGAATTCAAGGGACGGTATTGACTTGGTGAAATGAAACCAAACTTTGTTTCGCCACGCAGGAATCAAGCCAACTATGCAAAGCCATTGCAATCTTCAAGGAATTAAAGTTGCAAAGCGGTGCCACTTTCATTTGGAAACTCATACGACCAAACATACTATTCTAATGCATCTATATGGGTACGTTTATGCTAGGGATGGTCCTCTTTTGCACCCAAATACGCTGAATCACTTCGCGCTACATTGAATCGGCGATTTCCCTTAAGAGTCCAAAGTGCTAAAAGGCAGCAATATTTGAAGGGCTATTTCTCAGAGACTGTGGGGCATACAGAAACTCTATCAAAGGCTACATCATCGTGTTGGGACCATATATGAAAACCTCTCTCAGTTTTTTCTATCTCAGAGGCGTTTTCCAATGGTGATGACTTTTCAAATGAGGAAAAGTTGCCGAGATGCAAGCAGCGTAAAGTTGCAAAGTGGTGCAACTTTCGTTTTACGCAACTTCGTACAGCCAAGCGAACTATTCCAGCACATCTGTATGAATGCCCTTTACACTTTAGGGATGGTCCTCTTTTTACCCCAAATATGTTGAATCCTCCAAGAGCTACATTGGTGGTGATTTCCCTTAAAGTCAAAGTGCTGGCGAGGAATATTTGAGAGGAGCTATTTCTAGGAGACCGTGGGGCATGTCTGAGACACTCTGTTAGAGCTACATGATTGTGTTGTGACCATCTCGAAAACCTCTCTCGATTTTTTATCTAGGGTGTTTTCAATGGTCGCAGGCACCGATGAGGAAAGAAAAGTTGCGGATGCGGCGGTGTAAAGTTGCAAAGTGGCTGTTTCAATTCCATAACTTGTACAACCAAATGGACTATTCCAACGTCGTATGGGTATGTTTAAGCTAGGGATGGTCCTCTTTTGCGCAAATATGTTGAGATCACTCACAGGCTACATTGGACGATTTCCCTTAAGGTCCAAAGTCTTTAAAAGGCGTGATATTTGAAGGTTATTTCCTAGGAGCCATGGGGCATCCTGTTGGACACACTCACATCGGAGACTCGTGAGTGGTGTTGGGACCATCTCACGAAAACCTCTTATTTTTGCTATCGGTGTTTTCAATGGTATTGACTTTTCGGGGATGAGGGAAGAAGTTGCGGATGCAAGCGATGTAAAGAGGATATGAGGTGGTGCAACTTCATTCTGCCGCAACTTGAACAATAGCGGACTATTCCATGCGTCCAAGTATGGGTACACATTCTTCAGGATGAATTCTCTTTTGCACCCCAAATAGCCGAATCACTCACAGGAGCTACATTGGACCGGTGATTTCCCTTAAGAGTCAAAGTACTAAAATGACAATATTTGAAGGCTATTTCGAAGCTGTAGAGGCCTCTGAAACCCACTGTCGGGAGGCCTAAAGCGATCATGTTGGGACCATCTACAAAATCCTCTCTCAGTTTTTGCTATCTCGGAGGCGTTTTCCAATGGTGATGACTTTTTAGATGAGGGAAAAGTTGCCAGATGAAAGTAGTGTAAAGTTGCAAAGTGGTGCAACTTTCATTCCGCAATTTGTACAACCAAACGGACTGTTCCAACACGTCTGTATGGGTACGTTTACGCTAGGGATGGTCCTCTTTTGCACCCAAATATGCCGAATCACTCTGAGCTACATTGGACCAATGATTTCCCTTAAGAGTCCAAAGTGCTAAAAGGCAGCAATATTTGAAGGGCTATTTGTCGGAGACCCTAGGGCATACAGACACTCTATCAGAGGCTACGTGATTGTGTTGGGACCATCTACAAAAACCTCTCTCATTTTTTGCTATCTTAGAGGCGTTTTCCAATGGTGATGACTTTTTAAATGAGGGAAAAGTTGCCAAATAAAAGTAGTGTAAAGTTGCAAAGTATTGCAACTTTCATTCTGCAACTCGTACAACCAAATAGACTGTTCCAACACGTCCGTATGGGTACGTTTACACTAGGGATTATCCTCTTTTGCACCCAAATATGTCGAATCACTCTGAGCTACATTGGACTGGTGATTTCCCTTAAGAGTCCAAAGTGCTAAAAGGCAGCAATATTTGAAGGGCTATTTCTCGAAGACCATGGGGCATACAGACACTCCATCAGAGGCTACGTGATCGTGTTGGGACCATCTAGAAAACCTCTCTCAATTTTTGCTATTTTAGAGGCGTTTTCCAATGGTGATGACTTTTCAGATGAGGGAAAAGTTGCCATATTCAAGTAGTGTAAAGTTGCGAAGTGGTGCAACTTTCATTCCGCAACTCGTACAACCAAACAGACTATTTCAACACGTCTGTATGGGTACGTTTACGCTAGGGATGGTCCTATTTTGCACCCAAATATGCCAAATCACTCCGAGCTACATTGGACTGGTGATTTCCCTTAAGAGTCCAAAGTGCTAAAAGGCAACAATATTTGAAGGGTTATTTCTTGGAGACCGTGGGGCATACAGACACTCCATTGGAGGCTATGTGATCATGTTGGGACCATCTATAAAATTTTCTTTCAGTTTTTGCTATCTCAGAGGCGTTTTCCAATGGTGATGACTTTTCAGATGAGTGAAAAGTTGCCAGATGCAAGCAGTGTAAAGTTACAAAGTGGTGCAACTTTCATTCCGTAACTCATATGACCAAATAGACTGTTCCAACACGTCTGTATGGGTACGTTTACGCCAAGGATGGTCCTGTTTTGCACCCAAATATGTCGAATCATTTTGAGCTACATTGGATCAGCGATTTCCCTTAAGAATCCAGAGTGCTAAAAGGCAGCAATATTTGAAGGGCTATTTCCCGGAGACCATGGGGCATACAAACATTCCGTCAAAGGCTACGTGATCATGTTGGGACCATCTACAAAAACCTCTCTCAATTTTTGCTATCTCAGAGGCGTTTTCCAATGGTGATGACTTTTCAGATGAGGGAAAAGTTGCCAAATGCAAGCAGTGTAAAGTTGCAAAGTGGTGCAACTTTCATTCCACAACTCGTATGACCAAATGGATTGTTCCAACATGTTCGTATGGGTACGTTTATGCCAAGGATGGTCTTCTTGTAATTGTAAGTGCTAAAAGGTTGGATCAAGCTTGTGCAGGTTATAACATCATCTTTAATTGTAATTGTGTTGTGCAAGTTATAAAAACGTCATCTTTAATTGTAATTGTCATCTTAAATAGTATTGCAATATAATAATAATAATAATAAAACCATGTTCTAAAAAACTACCATCAAAGTGATAGGTTAAGTATGATAAAGAATCTAGTTTTATTCATTATGTTGAGATCAACTCTTTTCAATATGTTTATGCCACATGCTATTATCATTCACACCTACAAACCTTATTATTGTGCAATCACAAAAGTTAAAGAGGTTTGAATAACATTATATCTTGCAGTTTAAACTTCTTTCCCTATAACTTTAGGAATCCTTGGTAAATTTAATACCTTGACTAGATGACTAAGATAATATTATAACCTAATTTTTAATGTTTTGTGTTTTCTAATACATTTAGATAGCATAAAGGGATATTCTATTATAAAATTATAACATGTATGGTGCACTCTTCATGTGGAAAAGAGCATAGTAGATGTCAAAGTTATATATGAACTTAATGAATGTAATTTATTATATATAAATAGGAGAGATTACAAAACCTGGTTCAAACGAGCATACCGGTAGGAAAGAACGGGAAAGGCTCTAGTTGTAGCTAGATTAATTACAATAAGTTACTATCGAATTGTATCACACACACAATTATGCCCTTCTTACATTGTTTCACATTTCAAAATTGAAATTTACAAAATTTTCCTATTAAGGAGGCATTTGGGCCTGATCTTCCACAAGTGAAATACGTTCATATTTTGGAGTGACAAGCACACAACACAAACCATCAAGCTAGTAGTTAAAAATACATGCAATAGAAAGATGCTTAGAATTAACTAATCTATATTCTGTAATCTTTTGCATACCTCTATGAAAGGATCAAAGTTGGATATTATTGCAGCAGGTGCATGATCAATCGTGCTAGGAATATCGCAAAAGTGGGAAAATGAGAAATCTATATTGTCACAATAGAAAAGATGCTTAGATTAACAAATCTATATTAATCTAAACAACTTGAATGATGATGAATTGATGGCTACAAACTAAAATGCTTAGAATAACCAATCTATTCACATAATCTTCATACCTCTTTAGAGAAAGGATCGAAAGCTATTATGGCAATGAGTCCGCGATCAATCGTTCCAAAAATATCACAAAATTTGTTAAATGAGAAATCTATATTGTCACAATAGAAAAGATGGTTAGACTAACAAATCTATATTAATCTAAACAACCTGAATGATGATGAATTGGTAATGCAAACTATTAAAAATTCTTAGAATAACCAATCTATATTACTGTAATCTTTCACATACCTCTCCGAAAGGATCGAAGCTAGCTATTGTAGCAGCAAGTCCATGATCAATCGTGCCAAAAATATAGCAAAATTTGTCAAATGAGAAATCAATATAGTCACAATAGAAAAGATGGTTACACTAACAAATCTATTAAATTATAATGAACTTAACCAATGAACCTAAACTTTACCTTCCATTCTTGAAAATGCTATTCAGAAAAATTAATACTGAAGGGTCATCTCTTTGCTTAAGAGTATCCAATATTGCTTCATGATCAGCATTACTAAGTTTCCATAGTTTTTTTTGTCTTTGGTCTGGCATGATGCCTGAACAACATAACATTTGTTGCTATAACAAGGTGCGAATACATGAGAATGGTTTTGTGTTTCTCATAGTCTTCAAATGTAGGTATGCAATTCTTTCTAACCATATATGTTTGCAAACAAGTTCCTACAACCACAACTAAACCTATAGGAAACATGAACCCATCATCATCTTCCATCGGTTGTGTTAGCTTATGCTTTACCTGCACACATCGAGCCAACCAATAGTCTGATCTCTCTTCATTCCCCTGTGGTGCAAAAACTGCAAAAACATGTCCTAGTTGTAGTAGATTTGAAAGTTGGTTGTAATCAATGGAACTTTCCATTATGTCATTTCTCATGGATATTGTTTGAGATAATGGAGTTAGATACTATGGAACCCATGTATCCACCCACTCACTTGAATCACATTTATCCCACTTGTACTTAATATAACTCTAACAAAAACAAGCCAAATCTCATGTCCAAATGGTCCATGTGCTTGCATCTGAGCTTTGAAATGAATGCATCTTTGAAGAATCTTTGATTGTATGACAATCCAATTTGCCTCCCACTGTACCCTCCTCAACCAACCAAAATTATTTGTGCACTGTTGAATCAAGTGTCCCTCCCTGTGACAATGTTGAACTACACCAATCAACAATAGAATGTGCATCACTAAATTTTTCTCCTAAACTCTTCAATTTATCCTTAACTAGAGCTCTTTTTACACATGCACCTGCTCCATCATGCTCCCCTTTCCCATGCCCAACTTCAAAAAAACTCCAAATATGAGGTACATCCCTCTCTACATGCATTCTACTCAACCAATAAAACATATGAGCATTCTTGAATTGACCTGTGCAGTTATCTGACCAAATGAGATGTCAGCCCACTGTTGTATCATGCTCCTACAAGAACTCAAAAAAATTCTCAAAACAATGTTGGACATACTCGGATGAGTGAGATCTATCATCACTCATATAAAAATGATACTCTCTTATTATCTTTCGATCCTCCTCTGTACTATCATGTGCATGTCTAAATGTTATGTGGATATGTAGAAATTTAGATGGAATTGTATCTTGAGATTGCACCTCATTTTTTGGTTTGCAATGTGTAGTTTTCTGCAAAATCAACCACTGATATAATAGTGCCAATTGGAAAAGAGTCCTTACATAGTCTAAATTGTTGATCCAACCACTAAAACCTATGACTATGCCTTGCATACTTGTAGAAGAGATTGTCCTTAAAATCTGAAATAAAATCAGCAACACTACATTCTTTTGAAACCAACTCACATCTAGAACCTTCACCTCCACTCTACAAGTATATTTGTTGTCTCATATCTTTTCTCAAGCTTCTTTCCAAATTCATGTTGAGACCCTCATGAAAACATTGAACAAACTTGGACAAGCCACCACATTGTGAGCACTTTGCATTTAAACAATCATTTCTATAGAAAAAACAACCATCATCTCTAGAACATAAAAAAAGATCTAACAAGTCCCTTGATGATTTCGGAAGATGCATTGCACCGCACTCCTACAACATTTCATTAGTATGCAAAATAGAATGGATATAGCATAATAGTTCATGGTACATTAAAAACTCCACATGGTATTTGCAACAATAAGTATTACAAATTTTAAGAGGCATACAATAAAATGGTTTCAAACCTTCAAAAGTCCTTTGCGATATTTCAATATTTGGATGTGTTTCAATAAATTCTTTGAACAACATTGTTTGGCTTGATTCCAAGAAATGTTTAGGATGTGGTGTACGGTCTTGATTTCC
Source organism: Sequoia sempervirens (assembly GCA_007258455.2). Taxonomy (NCBI): domain Eukaryota; kingdom Viridiplantae; phylum Streptophyta; class Pinopsida; order Cupressales; family Cupressaceae; genus Sequoia; species Sequoia sempervirens. Next base: position 42,049 of record VDFB02030116.1, read on the forward strand.
AATTGTTAACTTTAAAACATCCTTTGCATTGGGTGATACTCTAGAGTTATCATGCCAAAATTGTTGAATTGCTTGTTTTACATTATTAGTTAGCTTCTTATCAACACGTGGAAGCCTCCCAGCAAAAGTCCATGTATCACTTTGAAGAGGATCATCTATTCTTTCTCTTCTTGCAAATGCTCTATCCAAATTTCTATGATTTATGTCAAAATAAATACAAGTTTGTCTCAACAAGCGAGCCTTTTTCAATTGATGGCTTACTAGGGTGGTTGTAATGACTCTCCAAGCAACTCTCTTATCTTTTTTCTTGTTAGTTTTTCCAATAGGCTTGAGAGCATTAAAAAGATTGTTGACAATAATATTATCTTTTTCGGTCTTCTTGTGCACACGAATCTTCAATTTGGCAAGCAGAGGTCTCATCTTTTGCATCTTTAACAATTGTACAAAAATTTGGCGTTGCTCCATCAATGTCTTATCGCTAAAATATTGTATGAAACGTCTACTAGCCAACCACCGAATGGTTCGTGTTGACCTCTTGCCTTCAAAATTGTTTATAATGTTCTCATCAATTTCAGTTAACCATTTAAGGGTTTTTGAAGGTCTTAAGTTTGGAATATGTCTTTCTTCCACACAAGGTTCTTCATGTCTCATGTAATTTGGTGAAACATAATTTACACTTAGTTCAATATTATGTTCAACATCTTCATTTCCAACATTTTCACCTTCAATTTGAATAATTTCATTCCCAATTTCAGCACCATATTCAACATCTTCGAAACCAACATTTTGACCTTGAACATTTTCATTATCAATTTCAATAATTTCATTCCCAATTTCAACACCATATTCAACATCTTCGAATCCAACATTTTGACCTTGAACATTTTCATTATCAATTTCAATATTTTCATTCCCAATTTGAATATCATGTTCAACATCTTCAATTCCAACATTTTCAGGTTGAATATTTTGAAATTATCAATTTTAACATTTTCATTCCCAATTTCAACATCATGTTCAACATTTTCACCTTCTACATATTCAATTTCCTCTTCACTAGAAAGACCAAAGGACTCAGATTCACCAATATTTAACATACCTTGTCTTCTCTTCCTATGACCATTATCTTTTTCTCTATATGCTTAAATTTGTTCTTTTGTAAGGTTTCTCTTAGGTTTATGCTTCCAACGACTGCTGCTCCCCATTATACCTCATAAAAGATGCTGAAAAATCATAGTTTATGACAAATTTGAGTGGAAGATGCTCCAAAAAGTTGATCTTTGTCCTTTCCTCTCTGAAATCACGCGTTTGTCACCTGCAAAGCCTACAAAAGGAATGTAGGGTCCATTGGAATGTGAAAAAGGGGCCATATGGGGTTTTTCTATGGCCCACAAATCGGATATAAGAATAAATCCGATATCTGATATGCAGAACTCTAAAAATAAAACTTTTTTTATGCTCTCCAATGACACAATTTCCGTGTTTCAAATCAGATATTCGATTCAAATCAGATATCCAATTTTGCATGCATAACTTTACAATAACTAGGTGGAGGTTGGGCAAGAGAGAGAGAGAGTGAGTGAAAGGGAGAGAGAGAATTGAGAGGGGGAAAGATGGTAAGAGGGAGAG
>VDFB02030117.1:0-32204 GCA_007258455.2 Sequoia sempervirens
TATCTAAATCTTATAAAAAATATTATCATTTTATTGTGGTTAGGGTGGTTAGAAAAACACCTACTTCTTATTTTTTCCCTAAAATTGAAGTACTACTGCATTGAAATTTCAAATTTTCACTAAATAGAATTTTCTTTTTATTAAATAAACCTAGTAGTTTAGAAACTACATTCAATTTTCTATAGATTCTATACATACTTATTTTTGAAATAATATAGATAAATTATTCAAATTTTTATGTCAAGTTTCCTGACTCTGATTTTTCTGAATTTTTTGCCACTTAAGGGCCTGTTTTTTCCATGATGATCCTACACATACCCAGTATCAGAGCACAAAAGATCTGGATGGTATGAGGAAATAAGTGACAACTACAATAGGTTGTAATATTTTTGTTGTTTTGATCAGTTTGCAAGGTGGGCATTGTGTGACAAGTTGTGTGGGTGGTTTAGTTAGGAGAAGCCTAGATAGGCTTGAAGGAAGGAGAAGAGTACACTTGATGCTTAAAAGAGAATTTTCCAAAAGATTGAGGTGAAAAAGAATTAGGTGAGGTGGAGTTTCCAAAAGACTGAGGTGAAAAAGACTCAGGTGAGGTGGAAGTATGGAACTAGAAAAATTGCTTACAATGATGAAGCTTATGGAAGTAGGGTATGTGTAGGATCATCATGGAAAATATAGGCTCTTAAGTGGTGATAAAATTCAGAAAAATCAGAGTTAGACAACTTGACATAAAAATTTGAATAAGTTATCTATATTATTTCAAAAATATGTAAGAAAATAATTTGTAGCAAATTGAATGTAGTTTTTAAACTACTAGGTTTATTTAAAAAACAAATCTATTTGGTGAAAATTTGAAATTTCAATGTAGTAGCACTTAAATTTTAGGGAAAAAATAAGAAGTATGTGTCTGTCTGACCACCCTAACCACAATAAAATGATAGTATTTTTTTATAAGATTTTAGATATAAGTAGAGGACTCATGTACCAATGTGATGCATATTTTTTTGTAATTTTTTTCCAAGTAAATAATTGATTATGATTTTTTTATTAAAACTTTTAAAAAATATAAAAACTTGTATGTCTGACCACCTTAACTTGGTAAAAACTTCATGAAATTCATTTTTTTTAATCCTATAGTATGTGAAGCATATAATGTGATGCATGTTTCAGATTCAAAAAATGTGATACCGTTTGAAAGCTATAGATGTTTTGCAATTAGCCTATCAATCAGGAAATTAGTCGTAATTCAAATAGAAAATGAATAATAATTATTTATTAAATTTAGAGTAAAGTATAATTTATATTGGTGGAAATCTGAGAATCTCCTTTAAAAACCCTTTTCGTTTCATCAATTTTGGGTAAAAAAAGGACATCAGCCACACATACCCATCATATCGCCAATTTTTGGCCCATCATGATCCTACACATGCCCAACAATAAGGAAAAAGAACCAGCATAAGCCACAACAGGATGCTAAAGCAGAGATAAGAGAGATAAGAGAGAGTTTGGACAAGTTGGACAGCATATGGGAGCTACAACAGGGAATAAGATCACATGGATTCTTCATAGAGGTTAAGAAAAAGGTGAAGTGGCCTCTTAAGAAAATGGTGGAAAAGAGAAGGAAGCAACAAGAAGCTAATAGATTGAGAAGGTGGCTGAAAGTGCTTGACAAGCCATCCAAGGAAAGAGATGTGGAGGCACATACGTCTCATCGTTTTGAAATTAATGAAAAATTTGAGTGTGTAAATCCAGGCACAATAGTAAATGAGGAAAAAATCCTAAGTGCAAAAGATGAAATATTGTGTCATCCTGTGGAAGGTGAGATACTTGGTGAATGCATATTGAATTCTATTTTTCATGGTGAAAGGTTGATGAATAATGAATATGTTTTGTGTTTTCCTAGAGAAAGACCAGTGTTTGATGAAATGCATGATGAATTGGATGCTTTATTATTGGAAGAAATGGATATGAATGATAAGTTGTTTGCAATAGTAAGACAACTTGAAAATTTTGAAAATGGATGCATCCCTCAAGTCTAGCAGGAAGTATTCAGTTAGTAGACACCTAAATTTGGACACTTACATTTATCCAAAATTGTCCATTTTTTTCTAAACATCCCCTTATCCGCATTAATTAAATATCTTAAATTCTTCTAAATCCCTAAGGTATTAAATTACTAATTAAATACCTTACCTCTTTACTCCCCTTTTCATCAAATGAACTAAATAACTATGACATTTATTTAATTCCTCACATGTCACAACTTTTTCTTAATCTTAATCAACCCTCTAATCTCATCATTAGGGATGTGCACATGCCTAATCCTTGATTAGGATGTGTCACATGCTCCAACTTTTTCAAGTTGACTTCTAATCTTCCTTAATCAATAATTATCTTCTAATCACTAATTAAGTAAGCCTAATCAGTACCTTGGTCAACTCTACCCATCCCCCAAGGAATTTTTAATTCCTTTTTATTCATCCAAGACTCCTCTCTTCCCCATGTGCATTTTTAATTCACTTTTATTCCTCCAAGGAATCTTCTCTTCCCCATGCAAGTTCTAGAACCTTTGATTTTTCACATCACTCACATGTGTGTAGATTCTTCTAGAATCTTTGACTTGTCACATCAGTCACATGTGGGTAAGTACTTACCTTTTTAAGCGCCTTGTCTTATCCAAGGTACTTTTCACCTCTCTTTTTGGGAACCTTGTCTTATCCACAAGATCTTCCAATCATGTGAATTTTAAATTCACTTTTATTCACCCAAGATTCTCCTCTTCGCCTTATGATCATTGAGAGGTCACATCACCCCTTTTCCAAGGTACTTGCAAGTACCTCCACATCACTTGTCCTTCTTCCACCTCATTTGTACCTTTTTCCATCTCATTCTACCCTTAGACACCTCACCTTCCACATGTCAAGATGTGAGGGCTTGTGAGTCCTCAACTCACCATAGCCCTCCATCTTGGCCATGGTGGCTCAATCTTGACCATTGAATTCTCTAGAGAATTCAAATTTTCCTATAATTATCCCTCTCTTCTAATGCATTTAGGGACCTTAAGCACTCTAGCACCCTTATGCTCTAAAATTTTCAAGCCATCACTAAGCACATTTTGCACACTTAGCCCCATTCTCTTGCATCCATTTTTACATACTTTGTCATTTACCTACCTTTATCATTTCCATCTTCATTGCATATCACCCACTTTGCATCCATCCTCATCACATTGCCATCAAAGGCGCATACATATCAAGCTACATCAAGGGCCAAAAAAAGAGATCGATACGAAGGAAAGGTATAATCATTTATCTTTATTTTTCTTTTGTATTTTCCTTAGGCTAATCATTTGAGGTGGTCTAGTGTTTTAATTTTTGCATCCTTAGTTTAGTTTGCATATTTAGAATAGAAAATACTTGCATCCACACAGTCCATATACAGAGATTGATCAAATCCTTTGGAAGGAGATGGAAGGTTTGGAAAAGGAGGAACACTACTTTGTGTATAAAATTCAAGAGCAATTAACAACTGAGATGGAAATGTTAGAAGATGCTATTTATCAAAGGAGACCCTTGGAGGCCAAGTTCAGTCCTAAGTCAACAATAGCACACATGGAGGATCTCTTGGGTGTTGAAGTGGAGTGTATGGTGCAAGGAGACAAGGAGGAGACCTCAAGGTCTCAATATTTTATTTCTAATATTTCATTGGACTATGTATGTGAAAGTTTTTTAGACAAGGAGATATAAATCATTGAGAAGAAGGCTCTTGAACAAGATCAGGTTCAGAAGAGAATGCCAAAAGAGGAATACCTTGCAAGGAAGAAAGAAGAAAAGTCCAGCTGAGAAGTCAACCTAGAGAAAACAAGTTGAAGACACATAGACAAAGCCAAGAAGCCATGAAGGAAATAGTGTAAAAGAATTGGAAGAACAGGAAGAAAAAGAAGACTTGCACTCAAGTGGGACTTGAGTTTTTTTCCCTTTGTGTGTATGGTGCAAGGGCACTTGAAGTTCCATTTTCTTTAATTTTGTATTTTTAGGTTTTTTGGTGATTAATGAATTTAATGGGTTAATTAGGTCATTTGTGACAATTTTCAATGTATTTAATCCATTTTTGGTGAGTCATGAAACATGGGTTTAAAAGTTGCATTGCGTTGAAAATTGTCAAAGTTGCTAAAAATGGCCATGCAACTTCTGGGCAAGTGGCATAAAATCAAGGAAACATTAAAACCAAGTTGGAAAACATTTGTGACTGATGGAAAAGACGTGTATAAGGTGTGTATGGTCGAATGCAAGAAGGAGGAGCTGATTTTGGGTGTTTTGATGAATACAAGCAAGCCTTTTTCCTATGTTCTTTGAATGTTACAATCATTTTATGCTATTTAGTATGGCATGTACAGAGAAGATGATGGTATAGAATCAATTTGATCATGTGGATATGTGAATATACTAAATTTTAGTTTTTGTGGCATTAAATTTCATTGCATATTTTGAAAGTTATAGTTTTTCCTGAAAACAAGTTAAAACCCTAGCCAAAGTAACCTGTGGGCAGTAAAAATGTGATATATTATTTTTCCACTGTTAAAAATTAATGAAACTAGGTACAAAATTATTTTTTTGCATTCGCTTTGACTTGGAAAAGGATTGGGCTCCTGATATGCATGCATAAGGAAGATTTCTTGGACAGTATGTTGTCCCATGGTGCAAAAAAGTGTAAAACTCTCATTTTGGGCTTGTTAGCTAAAACCCATGCATTGTTTCTCAAAGTTTGGAAGTGGTAAATGTTGATTATTGTTTTAAAAGTGTGTGTAGACCTATATCAAGAGTTTTTGAATGCCTTGAAGGACTGGTTTGAGTCTTATTAGGATAGTCCCAAAGAGATAATTTATACAAGTCAAGGTAATTGATGATGCCCAAGTGAGTTTGGGTCTATGGATGAGTGTAGACATTGTGCACTTGCTGGAACCACCTTTGTATTGTTGGGAAAAGGATCTCCAAGTGAGTTGAGGGATTGAATATGCCTTACAGGCCTGTCTTTGCTCATTGAATCATTCCGTCTTAGTGGAGCAACACTAGTTCCAAACCTATTGAATGGAAGTTTGTGTCTTCATCATTTTTGAGTTGATTCATAATCTTAGGGTCTTAGACCACTTATCCAATGCAAGAGTATTGTCACAATATTTTTGAACCAAGTCTTTCTTATGGAATTCCCTATTATTGAAGGTGCATTTAGAAGCAGCCATGGAGTTGAAGCAAGTCTTACCTTGCCTCTTGGGTCTATTGTAAGTTTCATCCTTCCTCTGCATCAAGTATATGGAGGAACATAAAATCAAAGAACCTATTAAAAAGGCTCAAACTCTTCCTACTAAAAAAAATATCATTTTCAACTAGTTGTGATGGAGATTAACCCCGAGGACAAGACTGAACCACTAGTTGGTACTTTTGACTATGATAAGTGTGAGGCCAATAGCAATGTTGAGTGCTATTGGGAGTAGGTTCTTTTTAGTATATATGTAACTTCTCTTAGGTCAGTTGGTACCTTTTTTTATTAAAACCTAGTGATGTAAAAGACTATTATCTAGAGCTCCAACTCCTTATATTGTAAGAACTTTGTTTTGTACTCATATATATATATACATGTATATGTATACATATATATATGTATATGTATACATATACATGTACATATATATATATACATATATATATGTATATATATATATATATATATATATATATACATATACATATACATATATATATACATATACATGTATATATATATATATACATATATACATGTATATATATACATACACATATACATATACATATATATATACATATATGTATGTATGTATATATATATGTGCTATTATATATACTATATGTATATGTATCTATAGATATATGTATATCTATACATGTATATATATATATATATATATGTGTACTATGTGTAATATATATATATATATATATATATATATATGTATGTATATGTATATATATATAGGTATATATATGTATATATGCCTATATATGTATAGTATATATATAGACACACACACAATGTGTGTGTGTGTGTATGCACATATGTATATATAAGTCCAAGATGACGCCCATGACATACGTATGGACTATGTGAGGTAGTGGGTAGTTTATTATCATCATTGCGAATTCTATATTTTTTGAAGATTTTTAAAATTTTGCTCTCTCATTGTGACATATTATTGTCAAGCGTTATAAATTATTTACATCTTGTCCCTATAATATTATTTTCTTGTGCATGTGATTTTATTACAGATCAATATGAAAAATGTATGTTTACGATATTTTCTCTTTGTTTTTAAAGAGATAATTCCTCTATATAAAAATAAATAAAATTAATTTTTGAAATATTTAGATAATTAAAATATAAACATCTTTATACAAAATGAAAAAAAATTGTATACAACACATACAATATTTACAAATTATCATATAGAAAAAAAAATATATATTAATTATCATATATGTAATTTCTATTTTTTATTATTATAAATATTCATGTTCTATTAAATATTTATAATGTAAATGTATATTTTTTAATGCCTTTGTTTGTTTGTTTATCTTCCTTCTCGTGCTTCATGAGTGGAGTAACTAAGTCTGCAATTCTACTTACTGTTCTTTATACACGTACGAGCTGACTATGCTTCCGTTCAAGATAAAGCCTTCCAACGTTAAACAGTCCCTGGTTAGTTTTGAGAAGAGACATGTTCTTGTCACATTTTCCTTTGAACTCATGGTAATGAGATTATATTAATAATTCACCCTTCAATGGACTTTTGAGCACAATGTGAATTTAGTGATATGCTTTTCAATTTTGAGGACAAAGCGGATTAGGAATCTATCTTTTGAAGGGGCCCCTTTTTTATTATAAGTTTGATTTCCACATTCAAAATATGATCAAGTGATTGTAAACCCATGAATTTCTCTAGTGACAAGTCAGTTTCTCCTCATTGGGGGAGCAGGGGTCCACACTTTGCAAGATTTACAGCAATTGAGATAGAAGGTTGTCTTTAAACTCTTACCATGAAAGAGAGAAAATAATCTAGATATTTTTAAGATTCTTTGACTATGTGTATAGGAATGGGATAGGACAAGTCTTTTCTTTGAGATTTCAGATTGAATGGTTTTATGTTTGTAACTAAATATCATTATAAAGAAGAATTTAAGAAGATTAAATCACACGAAAAGATATTTTAAATAGATAGTCGAGAATTCTATAAGATTATGATCCTACATATATAATTTATGACATACATTTGTAAATTCAATATATGTCTCAAAATTTGAAGTATAAATTTGAATAGATAAGTATCATTTAAGAAATATTTAATTGAAAGAGCCTATCACTAAATTTATGTTTTGTTCTCTTCTCTTGATTATGTTCAACAACAATAATATTAAAATTTCAATTTCAAGGTGTCTACATTTTTCTATTCTTTGATATGTCTATATAAAAAAGGAGAAAGTAGGATTAAAGTTAAAGGGAAAAATAAAATATTTTTTAATAAATAATGTGTCTTTAAAAAGGTACACAAGTATCTTATATTACTTTTATTTTATTTTATAAAATATGTTTTCTTTAAAAGAGGAAAGGAGAGAGGAAATATGAAAATAAAGTGGAAAGGACTAGGAATTATAACAAGGTGATATATGTCATGGAGAAGCCTTATTAAAGGCTCTTGATCATGATGTGTCAAAAAAAAGGTAAATTTTAAAAAAAGGTTAATAGCAATTGTAGCTTTGGAATCCTCATTGTCCCATGTAATAACAAGTAGGGGGGAAGTTACTTGGTATTTAAAAGAAGAGAAGGTAGAAATATTATCATTCAAGGGGAAAGGGAAAGATAGAGAACTATGTGGTGTGAATAGAGGAAAGGTAAATTTTTATATACTTCATTTAATACATATGAGAATCTAGTTCTAAGCCTCCAATCTTATTTGGAATAATAACAATAAATCGTGAATTCTAAAACTTGCAAGGATGGTCTCTCACACATTATTGTACATGATTTTGCATATTAAATGATATTAATTTAAAAGCAAACACACATGCATTATGCATTAAATTTTTAGTATTTTAAATATTTTTATTATTTTTAATGTTGATTATAGACAACTCATAGTTAATCAACAAAGAAGCAAATAAACTACTTGAATATGTTTTTTAAAATTATCTAGCATGATAAATTAAAAACTAGCTACAAACAACAAAATATTACACAAGCTATTATGACACTTAGTGTCCATTATGATAAATTATGGCTATTATTTGAGCTATGGTTATGCTTATAGATTCAAGGAATACATAAATTTGTATAAGATTTAAGTATTGATGGTCATGAACCTTCACATTAAACTACTATGGTATTATACATAGTCATACGAAGGGTCATTAACAACACCATGTTCTATAGTTTATGTTGCTCATTACAAACACCATGTCTTATAGTTTATTCTTCTCATTACTAGCACCATGTTCTATAGTTTAGGTCATTCCTTTCTACCACAATGTTTTTTAGTTATCCTACTCATTAATAGCACTATGTTTTATAATTTATGTTTTCATTACTAGTACTAAATTTCTACAATATAAACTATTCATTACAAAAAAAATCACTTTGTAGCATGATTAGTTTAACATTGACATTATGAAGTTAATTTTTAGCACTCTTTAGGAAAATGATGTTTCAACCTTGCAATTATTACAAGTTAATATATTGAATGTGAGGGGTTGCAAGGGGGTGTTACCCCCTTGTTAGATCTAGGGAGGATGACACCCCTAGTGAGGGGTCTAGGAGTAGCACACTCAAGTGGGGGTTTGAGGGTAGCACCCCTGAAAGACACACTTTATGTATATTTTATTATTGTAAATCTAGATCACTAATAATTAGGTCTTAGATTTGATAATTTATATATTTTTAATCTTGTCTTTCCCTAAAAGGAAACCCTATTTTATGATGGAATTGTAAATATGGGTATGTGCAGGATCATCATGGAAAAAATAGGCCCTTAAGTGGCAAAAAAATTAGAAAAATTAGAGTTAGGAAACTTGACTTAAAATTTTGAATAAGTTATCTATATTATTTCAAAAATATGTAAGAATAGAATCTATAGCAAATTGAATGTAGTTTCTAAACTACTAGGTTTGTTTAAAAAAAAAAAATCTATTTGGTGAAAATTTGAAATTTCAATGCAGTAGTACTTAAATTTCAGGGAAAAAATAAGAAGTAGGTGTCTTTGACCACCTAACCACAATAAAATGATAAAATTTTTTATAAGATTTTAGATATAAATAGAGGACTCATGTTAGATGTGACATATTTTTTGTAATTTTTTCCAAGTAAATAATTAATTATGAATTTTTATTACAACTTTTAAAAATATAAAAACTCTATGTAAAATACGTTAACTTGGTCAAAACTTCATGAAATTCAATTTTCTTTTTAATCCTATAGTATGCAAAGCATAGAATTTGATGCATGTTTTGGATTCAAAAAATGTGATACTGTTTGAAAGCTATAGATGTTTTTCAATCAGTCTATCAATCAGGACTTTAGTCGTAATTTGAATAGAAAATGAATAATAATTACTTATTAAATTCAAAGTAAAGAATAATTTATATTAGTGGAAATATGAGAATCTCCTTTAAAAACCCTTTTTGTTTCATCAATTTTGGGTAAAAAAAATGTCGTCACCCACATACCCATCATATTGCCACTTTTTGGCCCATCATGATCCTTCCCATACCCATATATAGTTGTGCATTGTGATGTATCCTAGGATTCCAATAGTTGTTGTGTTGCCTCTAGATCTCTAGTTGCTGATAGTCTTGTGAGAATCTTGCTCTACAAGTATATTGTGATCTTCATGATCTTTGAGTAATATTGGGTAAATTTTGGAGTGTACTTATTTTTCTCCCAAAATGGTTTTCCCCACATAAATCACTATGTTGTGGTATGCATGATTACATTTTTTTATGTTTAAGTTTTGTAGCTGTTATAAATATCTATAAAGTTTTGTATTAACCTCGTCTCATGATTATTATAGGAATTTTTTCCACTAACTTAGCTTTCTTACAAGTGATATCAAACCCTGATTACCTTTCTTTTCTATGGATAAAATCAAATAAAATCACTTAATATATCTTAAGGAAATTGCATAAATAATGAACCAATCCTATTATAACAACATAATACAACCACCTTTCCTTGCTCTATTGGTCTTCAATCGAACCTTGAAGAATGGTTGTGTATTTTCTCTTAGAATTTAGTGCAAAGCACTTAATAATAATGATCACAAAGTTTATGAATTTTTGGAGGAACGAATGAGATGGATAAAAGAAGTATTTATAGATTATGTGATATCGATCAATGGTTGAGATTGGATAAATATATCAATGGATAAAAAGGATTGAGAGGAATTTATTGAAAGAGATGAGGAGTTAACTAATTGCATGATTTAACCTAAGTGACCATATGGAGCATTTAAATGGAATTGATTGATTAGATATGTACAAGTGACTATAATTTAGACTCAATTGATTAATAGAAGACTGAATAGATTGAAGAGTGGACTAGAAGTGTGTGAGTTATCTAATGAGGTGGAAAGTGTGTGGAGAATTAATGAAAGAATTAAATAAATAAATAGTTTAATTCATGTGTATATAGGAAGAATAAATAAAATAATAATTTTATTTATTTTTAGAAGAAGATAATTTATGGAAGAATAATTAGTTTAATTAAATAATATAAATAATTATTTTATTATTGACATTTGGAGGAGATTAATTGAAATTAAATTAATTAAATAATTATAAATTATTTAACAAATGTGCAAGAGAGGAATAATTAATATATTAATTAATTTTTTTATTTTAATTTTAATTAATATAGAGGAAAGTGATGAGGGATATTAGCATGGTGTGATGGTTTAAAGGTGGCATTGTTCTTGCCACCAAGGTTCAAACCCCATTGGGGTGGTATTGTTGAGTGGATGTATTGGGGATGAGGTTCCTATTTGTGACCTCACTAGTTCGTAACTCTGGGTCAAAAGCATTTACCCCTTGATTAAAAAAAATAGAGGAAAGTGATGAATTAGTTGAATTAACTAAATATATAATAATTACTTAATTAAAGTAGAAATGGATGGAACATTCAAATTTTAAATAATTAAAATTATCTAATTATCAAGAATGAAGGGGAAATGATGAAAATTAAATTGAATAATGAGATTATTTAATTAAAATCAAAAGATGAATTCATGAAAAATGATGATGGAATGTGTTAGTCATTTTTAGGTGTGTATATTTTACCCCTCTTTGAGATAATGCCTTCTTATATTGTTGTTTCAATGAAAGTATGAAATATTTTATGTAGACGTGCCCAAGTTTTCCCTAACAAATGAAGAAACGGAGGTAGATGCCCCCTTGATAGGTTGCAAAAAAGTAAAATTTTAGGTCAAACTCTTGAAAAGGGTTGGATAGACTCAGTAGAGGTGAAGAAGAGTTGTAAATTAGGAGAAGAAAGATGCAATTTTAGGTTTGAGGATGACTGTACGGAGGGTGGAGGGTTCAAAATGACTAGAATTAGGGTTATGGTTGGTTATAAATAGTAGGTGTGGGGGTAAATGTCCTAATTTGCACTCCTATTATTCATAAATATTTAAAGCTATAGAGCCCTCAAGGCTGAAGTAGTTAACATGATGGTAGGTATTTCAATAGTAGATCACCATGCTAAGAGAATTTAGACCTATGGGTTGCAAGATGGTGTACCCTTAGTGGTATGTACCTAGCTCCTAGAGATTGAATTTTACATTAAGTGCACTTATTAATCACAGAAAGATGAGATAATCAATTATGATCCATAATGTGTTTTGATGAAAATGACATTGGAAATGGTGCAAATGATGTGCTTTGGCACAATTGATTCCTAATATGAGACAAATTTTACACTTTGGTACAGACATTTATAAGTTCAAATTTGATTATGACATATGCAAATGACTTCTAGCCATAATTGATGGCTAAAATATACAATTGAAAATATATATCCTAATTTATGTCGAGAATGGTGCAATTAAAATCTAGTGCACAAACGATTGGTCAAATAGTGCAATTAAAAAATAAAGGCATTGGGTAGTGGAAAAACATGTAGCTAGGTTTTCTATAGCAATTTTTCGGAAAGTAGGACTGAGAAAGTTATATTATGGTTGTAGGATATCCTAGAGCCATTAATGTCTTGGGAGAGGCATCTAGAGATGCTTATGTTGAGGTGGTAGTTGACAAGAAATGAGAATGCATTCCTAGGAGTAGTGGGGTTGTTTGAAATCACTTATATGCCCTAGATTATGGCTAATAGAGGGATGATAATAGCATTATCCAAGAGATGGTATAGTGAGTGGAGCACATTCTTACTATAACGAAAATAGAGGGACAGAGTCTCAGAAACGACCATGGAGAGATGGAATCCCAAAAATGGCCACAGAGGGGCCGAGCTCCGGAGGTCGGGTCACCGAGGGCTAACGGATGTTCAAAATGGCAATAGAGGGACGGAGTCTCAGAAATGGCCATAGAGGGAAAGAATCCTGAAAATAGCCACGAAGGAGCTGGGCTCCGGAGGTTGGGTCGCCAGGGGCCAACAGATGTTCAAAACCGCCACAGAGCGACGGAGTCCCAAAAATAGCCACAGAGAGACGGAATCCCGAAAATGGCCACGGAGGGATGGAGTCTCGAAAACGGCCACAGAGAGACAGAATCCCGAAAACGGCCATAGAGGGGTGGAGTCCCGGAAACGGCCACGGAGGGGCCGGGCTCCAGAGGCTGGGTTGCTGGGGGCTGACAGATGTTCAAAATGGCCATGGAGGGGCCGGGCTCCGGAGGCTGGGCCGCTAGGGCTCCACGGTTGTTCCAAAATAGCAAAAGGGGGACGAAGCTCTAAAACCACCGAAACTTAACCAAACTTTGATGAAACCTTGGCAGTTCATTTACGCACTTCAAACACATCCCAGATCCAAAAAAGGTTGCCCCCAAAGTAAAAAATGTGGAAACGGGAGCGACGGGGGTCCACAGATGTTTCCAAACAGCCAAGGAGGAAGGGAATTCCAGAGGGAAAGTTCTGAAACCATCGAAACTTAACGGAACGTTGATGAAACCTTGGTAGTTCATTTACGCACTTCAAACACATCCCAGATCCAAAAAGGCTGCCCCCAAAGTCAAAATGTGGAAACAGGAGCGACGGGAGTCCACGGATGTTTCCAAACAACCAAGGAGGAAGGGAATTCCGTAGGGAAAGTTTTGAAACCATTGAAACTTAATGAAACATTGATGGAACCTTGGCAGTTCATTTAAGCACTTCAAACACATCCCAAATCTAAAAAAGGTTGGCCCCAAAGTCAAAAATGTGGAAACGGGAGTGACGAGAGTCCACAGATGTTTCCAAACAACCAAGGAGGAAGGGAATTCTGGAGGGAAAGTTTTGAAACCATTGAAACTTAACGAAATGTTGACGAAACCTTGGTAGTTCATTTAAACACTTCAAACACATCCCAAATCCAAAAAAGGTTTCCCCTAAAGTCAAAAATGTGGAAACGGGAGCGACGAGAGTCCACAGATGTTTCCAAACAGCAAGAACAAGACAAAGGCATAAAAGGGGACGGTGGACCTCATTTCTCCATAGATTTGAATACCCCAAGTAGGTGAATTTGGGTAAGGGATTTGATCGTTTGAAGGCACATGACCAATTTGGGCTTGGAAAATGGGGCACACAAAACAAGATAGGAGCAAAGCAGCCTGTCGAGAGTGAAAAAGAAAAAGGGGGGTCCCTGCCTATGGCAGGGCGTGTGTGCAAAACATGCAGAACAAATGGCGACTCACTAGGGAAATGCTCCAGAGCATTTTGATGACAAACTGGAATCACGAACCCAAAATCTTTGGTTCTGACCTTCACACTAGGGCAAACAAACCAGACACCCAACCAAAGGATCAAAACCATTAGCCAACCCAACATTCAGTATGCTGAAAATCCAAGTGTGTGCAATTGCGTTAATTCCCATCATTTAGTTGCTATAGAAACCCAAGCTCTGTGAAGTTAAGCTACATAGTTTATTCTAACTCCAAAAGCATCTGTGACATTGCCTCGCTGCTAGTCAGGCATCCATAGCCCTAACGAGGTTGTGGCTGTGATTCTCCCAAACATTGCTCTACTGCTAGTCGGGCGTCCATAGCCCCGGTAGAGTTGCTCAGATACCCCCGAAAAGTTGAATTTTCTCTTTCTTTTAATTTTCAATGTTTTCTTTCTTTCTTTTCTCTTTTCAGCTCTTTTATTTCAACCCGCAAGCATTGAAGCTCGCGCTCAGGGCTGAGAATCACAGTGGCCCTAGAGAAATTTTTTAGATTTTTCACTTAACTAGACTTCACAAAAGGCCCTATAGTGACCATCAAATTCTTAAGATGTGTAAGAGCTGTAAGATTTCAGAATACATCAGAGTTAGACTAAACCAACAACTTATCCTCTTTGAATTAAACACCTAGATCACTTGACACTAACAGAAGACCTTCACCATCTACTCTGAAGACTTGATTAGAGTTTGACAAAGAAATAAATAGAACAACCCCAGGCAATAAGTATGGTTGTTGTGCGCACAGATGTGCCCAGCTAAAAGCAGACGGACCCTGAGCAAAGCAGCAATAAAGAGAAAGCAAACAAAAAGAAAACAACCAAGAAAGCAAGCAACCTACATCAAACCAACTAACCTAAGGAAAGCAGGAAAGTAGAGTATTTACAGGAAACCTATACTACTCAAAACGGGCTATGTACAAAGATATTTACAAAGCACTATGTTCAGGCAGGGTGAGTTGACATTAACATTCATTAGATTTTTCAATGCATGCACAAGCAAATGGGCAATCATTATCATTCTTAACCATGCAAATTTATCTTTATATTCTGAAAAAAGAAATTCAATGTTGCAGCACTTAAGTTCAATCACGTCATCATGAAAAATCAGCAATTGAGGAGGCTCGTTGAACCCATGGTTAATCCATAAACATGTTTGTTTTCCCTTGTTCCCATAATCAAAATAATAAGTGCAATTATGAGAAATAATAGGGGCAAAGAAGGATAGAACCTAGATGTTGTCACATGGAGGTGGCAGCATTGGACAGTCAAGAGCAAGCACAACATCCTTGATCATTGCATCGGTAGCCTTGAGCGGGTGCGGTGGAGGGTGCAACACTTTAGACATTAAACTTGCATAAGGCTGGGGGGATGGGGCAGCAAACAACTCTTCTAATCTACCAATGGGATCCACAACCTCCAATGGTTGTTCCTTGAGGAAGTACACCTCATCTGCCTAGGTTTCTATTGCCCAAACCTCTTCTTGATTGATGTCTTCAAGGGGCAGCATGCTGTCCCATCTCCTTTCCCAAGTGTCAGCCTTATTTTCATGATGTTCAGTGTCATGGGACAATGACATACGCGAATCTATCCTATTGTAGCCATCTGAATATGAGGGAGGATCAGTAACGATCAAGGTAGAAGAACCACTAGTTAAATCATGTAATTGACTGAGCATGTCATGTCTATTGGCAGCCATCAAAACACATCCACCTTTGTCTTCTTCCCTTTGTTGTTCATGCATCTCATCATGATGTTCACTCATTTCCTCTTGCTCACTATCGCTATAAATGGAGAAGGATCTCCTCTCCCAATCTGGAAACTCTAGTGCATCACTGTTCGGGAGCTCAAGGAGTATGTATTCATCACTACCGTCTTTTGGGATGTGCTCTTCCTCGACATGAGCATACCTCTGTAGTGCAAATCCCAATGGAAAGAAGTCATCAATCAATGGAACTTCATCAAGGGGACCAAAGTCTACTACACAATTTCCCCCCAAAGACTCACCAAAAACCCCATCGTCCATGGCACACAACTGCTCTTCAAGAGGAAGAACTTCTTGGTGACTGGTGGACAACATTCTCGCTTGATCTACTTCATCACTCGGAATACTGAAACTGTATTGTTGTCCTTCTTCTATTGTTGCCCCAACATCCTCTTGAGGTCCACCTTCAGCTAAGCCATCACTTCGTTTAGGCTCTTGGTCTTTTTCTTCGATATGGGCAGCAATTAGAGAAGGTCGGGTACTTGGCTTCCTTGCTTGTTTTTTGACTTGTTTGATGGCTTCTTGGACAGTTCACATGTTAACTCTGAGTGTGATGAATCATGAAGTCTACACCAATTTGGAAATAGTAGCACTTGCAAATCCACTTGGCATTTTAGCTCTGACCAATCCCTTGCTAGTCTGGAGACGAGCTGGTCATATCTTTCCACTATTGGATCCTCAACATCACTTGAAAAAGAAGCATGATGGTAGACAGTCGTGGTGAGTAGTTGTTCCCACTCCTCCAAACTTTCATTTCTAGATTCTCGATCACTGTCATTGACAAAGGAGAGGTCTTCCAGTCTAATTTTGCTTATGCTTTGACCATCTCCTTTTGTTGCCCCAAGGCTTTCAGCCTCCTCTTCTTCTTGATTTTCAGCATCTGTGTTGGCTGTTCTAGCATATACTGCTACAAATTCTATTAATTCATCTTCAATTGCCATTCGTTCATCTTCTTGAGTGGAGGATTGCTCTTCTTCAATGGAGGGGAAGCCTACTGAACTAGTTACAATTAGATTTTCATCAATGCACTTTGCTGTCCCAAAACTTTTAGCTCCTTCCTCTTGGTTTTCATTTTCTATATCTGCTGTCCCAACACCAACTTGTGTCAAATTTCTTGGTTCATCCTTACTTTGTTGTCCTTCGGATGTTGACAACTCTTTTGTCTCATGGGATAACTTATCTTCATTGGAAGTTGAATGCTCCAACTTGTTCGAACAACCCTTGGCTTGAGTAATGATGTTGTCACATGATGGACACATAAATTCTAAATGTGGTGCATTATGAAATCTACACCAACTTTCCATTAGTACTTCCTCCAATCTTGGTCCATCCTTGCTGCTCAAATGTTCCTGGATCAGCTGCTTAAACGCCTTGGCTGCCATGGTTTGCAATTCTTCCTGTGGGTCTTCAGGGGCCAAGGGCTGGTATATTTCCCAAAAGGGAATTTCTCCTTGCAAGACCCTTTTGATTCTGCTCAAGAATGTGAGACATCTCAGCTCATTGTGCTTGTGAGTGCAATGGATCCGACATCTATCCACCAATGGGAATTGTTGCAATGGCTTCTTCAGTCTCTTGTTCAAATCTGCATGTAGTTGAGTGATGTCAATTTGTGTGTGCTAATCCATTTTGACTCAGCTTGCTTTCCCTTCAGAATTTTTTGATTTTTAGCATTAAAAGAGATCTCCCTATCTCAAATTTCTTCTTTGAAAGTTCTCTTTTCAATTTCCAACATTCAGCTTTGTAGCCTCAATATGTCATGCCCTCCTAGCGCCAGTTCTGTTGATGTGTTTTTTATGCACTTCTCAACACAAGTAATGCATAGGTGCATCACCTCTCTTGAAAGACAATCTTCCACAATCAATTTGCATAACACTATCCCAAGGTCTCTAATGTCAGGTCTTAACAGTGCTTGGAATATCTCAATTGTTTGATGTGATTTGCTGGAATCACAAGGTGGTCTTACGGATGAGTTACAAAGCATGGGAAGTTGGGTTTGCAAATGGAGTTTTTAAGATGGGAGAGTTGTTGTGCATTTTCTATAGGTTTGAACAGCAGTCTGGAACTCCATTTTATCATTAGATTTGGCTTTACAATGTGCAATGAACCTTTCCTAAGATCACTATTAAAAAAAAGGAAAAAGGGTAGGGGAGAGATGAAGTTTCTAAACCTGAAACTACAAATGAACAGTGATCATGGAGGCTACTACAGTAGACAAACTCCCTAAACTGGGTTTTGCTTGGCCAAAAGAAACCTACAGTTGCACAAAACCAGTGCAATCTTCTAAGGACTGCAGATTTTCAGATTACAAACACACACATGCACATGTAATTCAACTAAGTTGCAACAATGAAGTAAAGAGCTCAGACTAGCTTTGCAAAGTGACTCATCATCAATGAATGATGCAGGAGCATCCAGTGGTGTGAGGGCAATCTTGCATCACCCAAAAGATGATTTCCATTTTGTTCCTGTTGTTTTCTTTTTGTAGATGTTTTTGTATTTCTAGATACCCTTTTCGTCAAATAAGAGTTTCCAACTTTCAGAACTACTTTTCTGCTTTTTCTGCTCAACTGCTATTTTTAGCAGGTTTGCATTTGATGTCGTGGGAAGATAGAAATTTATGGGAAGGTTTAGGATGGAAAAATACACAGTCTGGTGAAAGAATTAGGTTAAGATCATTCACGACTTGAAAGTTATTCAAGTTCCAATTTCTGTTTTTTGCCCTGAAAAACCTTCCGAGCTCAGTTTGAGGCACCAAACGATCCCGGATGGGCTTGAAAATTTGCGGAAACACCAAAATAGTCCACCAAAGGCCTATTTTGCAGAAAATTTTCTTTTCGAGAGCTTTCCGAAAAGGTATTATCATTGAAGATCCGACGGTCGGATTAAAAGTTATGGCTACCGGAAGTTGGTGCATATTTTAGAAATGTGCTAATTTTCAACTATGAATTTAACTTGAATTTCAAATTGTAATTTTGGCGCCAAACCATCAAAAATCTTATCTCGAAGGTTGTTTTTGGTTCCAAACCGAAATGGGCCTATTTAGGGGCTTGTTTCTGATTTTTGGGTAACTTTTTTGGGGAAAGAAGTTCGCATGCTGTGAAAGGGGGATCTGGGTAATTTTTTGTAAGTTAGCAATTTGCATGTAATATAGAGCTTGGGGATTTGAGATCCTCTGCATGTAAGAAGTTCAATATTTATGAATAAAATATTATTCTATGTTTTGTGAGTGTATTTCTGTGTCTCGGGTTTGCTCCCTCGTCAATGAACCACAAAAAGTATGAGTTGAAAATCCATCAAATACTGAAACAACAATTTCCATTATCACTTCCATTCAAGAAACTAACTCTAAAAATAACATGGAAGGTAGAACCATGCATGCAAGATGAGAAAAATCAAAGATAACATCCATAAAATCATGCAATGTTGTCTTCTATTGCTGCAAATGCTTTTTACACCAACTCTCCAACCCTTACAAATGAGAGGCAAGCCCCTATTTATAGTTTTCCAAAGCCCAAATGAATGGCTAGGATCAATTTGCAATGAATGGACCAGATTCAATTACCTTAGGGTTTCACCTACCCCACAATATTCAGCAATTTAAAAAAAACATCTTTGTCTTTTCCCTGTTTTGTCTTCTAGTGCCCAGGTGTCGTAGCAGTTTCGTCATTTAGTTGATTGCCCTTTTCACTGTAGCAGAAACTGCCTAAAAGATGCCTTTTGCTTGATGTGTTTGCAGTGTTCTTCCTTGGATCAAATGAGCTCGTCGACGATTGGCATCAATGGATTGGTTGCCCTTGATTTGGGGGGATAGCTCATCATCATCTGGTGAAAAGTAGGACAACTCCTTCATGCCTTCTTCAAGACCACCCCCTTGCATTTTTGTCATTGACTCCTTGGCACAAGCCTTCTTCTAACACTGAACTGTTGATGGGTGCTATGAGGAAAGGTGGGCATGAAATGAATGGTGATAGGAGCTATGCGCATTCCTTGTTCAGCTTTCTCGATGGGTCTCCTGACAGACCTATAGTAGGTTTCTTGAATCCTGCACACATGAAACGCCGTAAGTGCTTTCATACAAAAAAACAAGGAAAATGTTAGTCAAATCTTACAAAATCCTTGTTAGATCCATCCATGCATCATCAAAAGATCATAATATTCATATTTGGAGCTCATTTGGACCATAAACATTAATGCGGGCCCAAGGGGGTGAGCAGCGAATGGGGGACAACAAACTGGAAGGGAAGTTCCTGGACCCACAAAACATCACAAAATTGAGATTTTTCAATTATAGCACATGGGAAAAGGGGAAGTAAGAGTACCTAGAAAAATTCCTTACGGTCGGACTCATTTGACAAAAACTGGAAGCTCAAAACGGCCACAGAGGGACGGAGTCCCGGAAACGGCCACAAAGAGGCCAGGCTCCAAAGGCTGGGTCATTGGGGGCCTACGGATGTTCAAAACGGCCACTAAGGGACAGAGTCCTGGAAATGGCCATGGAGAGACGAAATCCTGAAAATGCCCATGGAGGGGCCAGACTCCGGAGGTCAGATCACCGGGGGTCGACGGATGTTCAAAATGGCCACAGAGGGACGGAGTCCCAGAAATGGCCATGGAGGGATAGAATCCTGAAAATGGCCACGGAGGGGCTAGGCTCTGGAGCACGGGTCGCCGGGGGTCGACGAATGTTCAAAACGGCCACGGAGGGATGGAGTCCCGAAATGGCCATGGAGGCCGAGATCGAAAATGGCCGCGAGAAGGGCGGGTTTGGGAGAGCAGGGTTGCGGGGAGCGATGGATGTTCAAAAGCGGCCATGGAGGACGAGTCAGCGAGGCGGAATCCAGAAGCTGTACGGGTAGTCTCGAAGCGACCATGGAGGCGGAGTCAGTAGCCACGGAGGGGCAGGCGCTCGAAGGTTAGGTCACCGGGAGGCTAGCGGATGTTCAAAATAGCCATGGAAGCGAGAGTCCGGTATACCGGGGAGACTCACGAAGGTTAGACATAGAGAATCCTGAGATGTTCCAAAACAGCAAAAGAAGGGGGTTGACTCGAGAATACCAGAAACTTAACCAAACTTTGAGTGAAACCTTGGCGGGTTCATTGCACTTCAAACACTTCAGAAACACATCGGATCAAAATGGTTGCCCCAAAATCATAAATGTGGAAGGGGCTGACGGGGGTCCGATGTTTCGAGCGAGGAGGAATGGAATTGGAGGGAAATTTTTAAGAAACCAGAAAAACCAAGAAACAAGCGGAATGTTGTGAAACCTTGGCGGGTTCATTTTACACGCTAAACACATCGAGATCAAAAGGCTGCCCAATGTCAAAAATGTGGAAGCGGGGCGTGAAGGGGAGTCCTGAGATGTTTCCAAATAGCCAGGAGGAAGGAATTCGGAGGAAAGTTGAAACCATTGAAGCTTATGAATGTTGACAAACCTTAGCTAGGTTCATTTAAGCACTTCAAACACATCCAAATCCAAAAGGTTGCTGAAGTCAAAAATCTTGGAAGCAGGGGCGGCGGGGAGTCCATGGAATGTTTCAAGCGACCAAGAAAAAGACAAAGGCAGAAAAGGGGACGGTGGACCTCATTTCTCCATAGATTTGAATACCCCAAGTAGGTGAATTTGGGTAGGAGATTTTATCGTTTGAAGGCACATGACCAATTTGGGCTTGGAAAATGGGGCACACAAAACAAGACAGGAGCAAAGCAGCCTGTCAGGAGCGAAAAAGAAAACGGGGTCCCTTCCTACGGTGTTGCATGTGTGAAAAACATGCACAACACTAGGTATGATCCTTAGTGGGTGGTTAGAGACTGACTTGACTAACAAATCTTGTAGGAGGGGAGGTTAAGTAGGTTAGAGATGGTCAGAGGAAAGGAAAGAGAGTGCATTGATGATTTGATTGGAGGAATAATAATGGTGGAAATGGTAGAGGAGGTGGAAATAGAGGAGGAGGGTATAGTGGAGGAAATATGGTGGGGGAGGTGGAGATGGATGAGGAGAAGATGGTGAAGCGGGTTTAGTCTAATAGTGGGAGTATAGCTAGTGGTACAACTAGTGGAAGGGAATGGTAGGTAGGTAACCATTTTATAGGCCTAGGTATAAAACCCATAGGATCAACTAGCCAACATGTAGGTATAGTTAGCTAACATGATAGTAGAGATAGATGTAGTGGTAATCCAATTTAAAAGGTTAGAGTAGTCCCTAATCAAGGTTAGGGGCATTACCGAGGGGTCTATATTAAAGATGATTATGAATGTAGTTTAGGAAAATGTATCCCTTTACATTTTCACACTTGTTTGGGCCCTCCTTGCTAATATTGGGCTTCTTTATGCCTTATTTGGTCCTATTTTGCATCCACAAGCGTTCTTTAATTCATTTCTCTGAGGTTAATCTCAACATTTATTAAATGACCAATCATAATCCATGTTTTGGGTTGTGTGTTCCAGATCTCGTGATTTGGGACTCATATGCCACCTTGGACACATGGGTCCAACCTAGGTTTTGAGACCTAATCCCGAATATGCATTGAACTTAACATTTCTTGAAGCTTGTGTCCCAAGTTTAAGCTATAGGGACTCATGCACCCTAACTAGCGTATGAGTCCTCCTTTAGCTTGGACCAATTTTAAATTAATTTCTTGGTGAGATTTTATTCTCCTAGATCTGATGTCAGCTTGTAGCATTGTAATTTTGGGTAATTTTGCATAAACAAGTATAAAGATAGGTTATTTCACATATTTTCTCCTAACAAGATCTAATCAATTCAGGTATTCTAGCATTATAGAAAATGTATGCTCAAGAGTGATTACAAGAGCATTCGAGAGAAAATTATCAAGCATTTGGAGCAACATTCAAGATTCAAGCATCATGTCAAAGTCATCACACATCATGTGTGTTTATGAGCTAACATTCGTGATGTAGCTTTTTATGATTCAAGCAAGCATTCAAATACACTATCTCATGTCTAGATATACCATAAAAAATGGATCATTAACATTTTCATGGTCTTTTAGTTCGTTTTCTTGTGATGTTTGATTTATCTTTCTTTGATTTAATGTTTGAATGTAACTTATGCATTCACATTAGGTCCTAAATATTCAAATTATGGTGCCTTGTGAAGGTGTTGTGAAGTGTTGTAACACATTTCTATACTTTTCTAGACTCTTTTCATTACAATTCACCTAAAAATCACCTTTTCATCACTTGTCAAGTCCTATTTTAAAGCGTTGTAAAGTCTTGTAACAAGATTTCACGCTTTTCTAGGCTTGATTTCACTATTTACACCTTTCTTATGCTTTATTCGACCCCTTTATGCACTCATAAGACTTGATTAAGTTTATTTTTAAATGTAAACTTGACAAACAACATTAAATGTAAGTTAATTCCCCATGCCCACTTACAAGCCCAAGGTGGAACCCATTCACCATGAGTGGCGAATGAGTCCCTCTTGGCTCCAATCAAAATAATTCAAAATTCCTTTCAGGTTTTTATTTAAAAATACCTTATGTTGGCCTGTGATGAGGTATTATTGGGTTATTAGGGCATAAGTGTGTATAAATAAGTGTTTTTCTTCTCATTTCAACCCCCATTCACTTGCATTTGCTCATTCAATAAAGCATTCATCAAGCATCTTGGAGAAGCCATTGACATATCTTCAGATTTCTTCAACAAGGTTGTGGTAAGTTTAGGAAATTTGCATGTTGTTTATTCATCATTCCTTGCTCATTTTATTTCATTTCTTCATTAAGGGTTTGATTACCAAAGTGGGATTTAACCAAGGAAAATCCCTATACTCTAACCCTTAACCATTTCCCCCTTTTGCATGTGTGTTTTCAAACTTTTGTTTGCAGATTTGTCAAGCAATTAGGTATTGAAAGGTGGTCAAGAAGTCAAAAAAGTGTTTCAAGTCAACTAAACCCTATTTCAAGCTTGGAGACAACCTACAGTTTGTTTTCTGCAAATTTGACTCTCCCAATCTGACAAGAAGACAAGTGCAGATCTGGAGCTATAGAATTGACCTGTGATTTCACAAAATTTTGGAGGATGATTGATTCACCATTAATGGTGAATGAGTCCCACCTTAAGGCTGAAAAAGGTGATTTTGTCAAATTATAGTTGCCGACTGTCAGAAAGCAGTTTTTAGGTGTTTTTGTTAGAAGCAAGACTAATTTTCCATCAATGGTGAATGAGTCCCACTGGTGATTTACATTGATTTCTATCATAATTCAAAGCATTTCAAATTCAACATCCAATTCTCGAGTGCATTCTGTTTGACCTTGTTCAATTCTATTTGCATTTGTTTTCATTTCTATTGCATTTTCTACATACCTCACTATGTTTTCAAACATTGCATATTACATTAGTTTTGCATTAATAATTAGTCAATTACATCATTTAGTTGCATCTACATCATTTCATTTAGTCTTAGTTACATCATACAATCCTCTATTTGAGTGAACCACTTCAATTTTGGTGTTCTATCTCTCTCCTTTTAGGTGAAAGATCCTAAGTGTCAAGGAGAAATCTATAGAACAACAGCAAACTTGTTGGTTCATTTTGGTAAACCTGCATATTGAACACTTTATCTTTTTTATTTCAATTACATCCTTGCATCCTAGGTCTCATTTGCATCAACATTCAATTAGGGTTTTTTTTTGTTTTTGCATCCTAGCATTTCTCAAATTGCATTAGTGAAAGACTCATATAGACTTCATTTTTGCATATCATATTATTCAAAAACTAAAAATTTGCATTTGCATCCTCATTCTGCATCTGAAAATCATTGAATTCACTTTAAATTTTTTGAAAAACATAAAAAAATCCATACTTGGTGTAATTCGCCACCCTGGGTGAATCAGTCTAGTTGTATTTTCTGCATTGAAATTTCCTGCATTTCTGTTTCTTGTTAGTGTCTTCTTGTTTCAATTTACAGAGTTATTAGAATTTTGTTATTCCTAGTTTTCATTTGCATTCACTCCATATTTTGTGGTACTTTTATGATTGTTCAAGTTCTAGACTCATGGCTTCCCTCAATAGCACTTTATTTGTGGACCTTGGGATCTCAAGAGCTCCTACTCCTAGTATGGAAAATGGTGCATTAAGCATGGATACTACCACTAGTATGCCTTTACCTTCACATTCAATGCATGTTGACACACAAAAAAATTCCATTCCACAAGAAAAAATCATTAGTATTCATGAGGATTTTGCACATTTACAAGATTTAAGTCTTGAAAAAATTTCCATCATTGCCATACCTGCCATAGAAAACCTTGATCACTTGATTGAAAGTGATGATGGCTTACAATTTATGAAAAGAGTAGCTGAGATATGCAACAAACATGTTCCTTCAATATCCTAATCAACAAACATTCTTGTGAGCCTAGGATGATCTCACATTCCTCCTCCTTCAACCATAGCATCCATACCCACGTATAGCACTCCTCAAGTTACAACAACCATGCAACAAGTTAGTTATGTGACTCCTTTCGCTATTCCAACTAGCATTCCTAGTTCTTTTGTGGCATCAAATGTTCTATCTTCTATCTTTACCCCTCTTAGTGTTCCTTTCACTTCTCCTAATATTACATACACTCCATTACTATTCTCTCTTCCACCTCATACTACTTACACCGATCCCATCATTACACAACTCTTTAATACCGTTTCATCCATGCAACAACAAATATACACCATTAGCCAAAGTCAAAATGCTCCACCCACATATCATGTTTGTAGTAGTTCATTATCTCTAGAGATCTTGAGAACACAGATGCCACTGGAAATTGAGATGCCTAGGCTTGAGAAGTACGAAGGTAAAGGAGACCCTACTAATCATGTTAATGCTTATACAACACTGTGCAGTTATTTTTTCCTCGACAATAAACTATTAGCCAAACTTTTTCCTAGGACCTTAAAGGACACTACATTAGAGTGGTTTTCAAACCTACCCAATCATTCAATCTAATAGTTTAATGAACTTGTGGATGCCTTTATAAGTCATTTCCAAGTCCATATGACTCCCAAAAAGACAATGTATGATTTAATGCAATGTAAAAAAAATGTAGATGAAAAACTAACTAATTTCATTTCACATTATCAGACATTGTATGCTCAAATTGATGTTAAGATTCCTAATTCACATTTGCAAAAGATGTTTATCAAAAACTTGCACATCACCTTCAAGATAAGTTAACTTTCATGAAATTTCCTTCATTCATGCATTTATGCATGACCCTTTGTGACTATCACAACTCGGTCACTAGTCGTGATTCAAAGTCCACTTCTAACCGAGTTGAGAAATCTAATCAAAAAAACCAAAACAACACACAAAACTTTAGAAAACCAAATAGAGGTTGCTTACAGTTCAATCTGCCTTCTTTGTAACCAACCCAACTTGTTCAGAGTCAAGTGGCAGTTGTTAAAGTAGTGGTGCCCTTTACCTATGGGTATCCAAAGAGACAATTTACCTCCTTACCCGATACTCTCCATAACACAATGAATCAATTGCTCCAGCAACAAATGATCACTTTGCCTACCATTAAACCACTTGATACCACCAGGCCTTTACCACCCACCTTTAAACCAAATGATTATTGTCATTTGCATTGCCAAAATGGACATGACACCAAATAGTGTAGATGTCTCAAACACATAGTTCAAGACCTCATTGACTTTGGTCATTTGTCCATTGTGGGTGTCAATGATCAAGGCAATAAGTTCGTTGCACCCCCTAATTAGAAATTATTTTTTTTTACCAACCCTATTCCTAAACACAATGTTTCATTTATCAAGCCTAGTGAACCTTCAAACACTCATGTGATGAACATTGATACAAATAATGATGTTCAACATGATATTACTCCAAATGTTACCCAAGTTAATCCTATGGATGAACTTGTGGGTATGATAGATGTTGTCTCTTGTAAGGGCCCAACCAACAAATCTCTTGATATTACTTTTTCTTCTCATGATATACATAAAAAGCTTCGTGATGGTCCTCTTTACATAGCCAGCATAATCTATGATAAGCCAACCAATGGGATATTAATAGATCCCTCTTGTGGCGAGATTGTGATCATGGAAGAGTTTTTAGTATTACATGATCTCTATCAAGACAATTATAATAAACCAACATGGATTAGAACACATACTAGTTTTGCATGCCCTACAATTGAATCGATCGTTCTCCCATTACAAAGAGGACCCAAATATTTGGATGTAACATTTTCTATTATTCCACAAATGGATCAATTTCATTTGCAGCTAGGTCATCCTTCGCTTTGTTTGATGAAAGTTGTTCCTTTAGTTGTTCACAAATGTTTGAAGTTTCTGCATGGCAATGAAATATTTACCATACACCATAGTGGTTTTAATCCATTGTCCTATAAATTTAATTTTTCCTTAGAATCCTTTTGGCCTAGACCTATGGAACCCATCACCCCTCGAAGAGACTTCTATTTCATAACCTATCAAAAGTTCAAAGCCAAACGAATAGCCAAATTGTCTCTTTGTAACATGTCCTTGTCCACTTCTGCTACTCCTATCCTTGATGAAACCATGCTTCAGCTTGAGTTTGACATTGAAGAAACAATATAAGGTCCAAAGCAACCAACCACAGACACTTCCCCTTCCTCATTCAAATGCCCAGGAGAAAATGAAACCAATCCTATCATGCCTCCTTGCATTAAACAAGTTTATAAAGCCAAGGAGAAAGTGATTGACCCATCTTCTTCAGTTCCTTTTGTTCTTCCCCATCCAAAAGTAAAATAACCTA
Organism: Sequoia sempervirens; assembly: GCA_007258455.2. Taxonomy (NCBI): domain Eukaryota; kingdom Viridiplantae; phylum Streptophyta; class Pinopsida; order Cupressales; family Cupressaceae; genus Sequoia; species Sequoia sempervirens. The sequence goes on from VDFB02030117.1 coordinate 27,475, forward strand.
TAGTAGATCAACCCACTCTTACACCTCAACAACTTCAAAATAAAATTAAGTGAAACCACGATGCTAGGGAGCATAGACGTCATTGTCGTCTCCTTGCTTGTTAAATGCAAACAGAAAATAAAAAATAAAAAATAAAATCAACCTTCGCCTTTGACAAAAGCCATAAATGATCACCCTCATCCTCTTGACCCACCACAAGATAGTACTATCCAACCCTCACAAAAAAATGACCTAATCCAAAAGCCATAGCTCCTGATACATCCTTCCTTGGAAATTACTTTCCGTCCTCCCATCATGATTAACCTAGATGATGATGATGATGAGGAGATCACTAAAATTGATGAAGAAGTGCATAATGATTTAAATTCTTTATTTTCATCATCTATGAGCTTAAATGATAAATCTGCTACACCAAGTGAAGAACTTGGCACTTCCCCTAGTTCGACACATGCAATTCTTCCTTTGGATAGTCAACCGGCCTCACAATCTACTCAACATGATTGGGAGGCAGATAACTTGTTAGATGGTTGACTTGCATTCGCCTTACTAGCCTTTTATATTCATTTTTCCTTTTTCTTTTTCTTTTATTTGGTGTGATTGTATGTGTGTATCGTATTCCCCCATAATGTGTGTTTGATGTTCTCTCTCTTTGTGCAATTCCTCTATTTTTACCTCTATACTTCTATATGTCGCGTTTGCGTTTATTTTTTCTTTTGTTTGTGTTTCCTTTTTGGAATGATGCAAAACATTGAGATTCCCTATATCTCTTCCATGTTGACCCGATAATTACACTTTTCTTTTTTCCTTTTTTATCTTTTCTTGTGTTTTTCCTTTGAGGGTGATGCGAGCATTTAGAAATAAAATGTCTACTTCATGTTGACCCAATAAACTTTCTTTTTCTTTTCTTTTTCCTTTCATTTTGTGTTTTCCTTTTGGGGACAATGCAAAGCATTAGGACCACAATGTCTCTTCTATGTTGATGCAAAATGTACTTTTTTTTTCTTTTTTCTTCGCTCTCTTTGTGCCATTCTTCGAGTTCTATGTGCTTTGGGGAATTATGATAGTTTCGAGCTCTTTAATAAAAACATTGCAGCAACAAAACATCTTGAATGTCGCGAGAATCATCAATAATGGAAAAATAAACACTTAATTAGCAAATTTTTTAGAAAAAATGAGTTAAGGGCAACTTGGCCGGTAAAATTTGAATAAGTTATCCTTATATTATCATCAAAAATATGTAAGAATAGAATGCGTAGCAAATTGAATGTAATTTCTAAACTTCTAGGTTTGTTTAAAAAGAAAAATCTATTTGAGAATTGAAAATATGAAATTTCAATCTTGTTAATTACTTAAATTTCAAAAGGAAAAAATAAGAAGTAGGTAATGCAATGCGATACCTAACACAATAAAATGATAATATTTTTTATAATATTTTAGATGATAAGTAGGACTCATGTCCCAATGTGATGGATATTTTTGTAATTTTTTTTCAAGTAAATAATTAATTATGAAGATTTTATTACGAATTTTAAAAATATAAAAACTTGATGTTTGTCACCTTAGCGACAAAAAATTCATTGAAATTTAATTTTATTTTTTTTAATCCTATAGTATGTGAGCATGTTTTGGATTAAAAAAATGTGACCCCAATGACTATAGATGTTTTTCAATCTGACCTATCAATGGGACTTTAGTCATAATTTGAATAGAAAATGAATAATACTTATTAAATTAAAAGTAAAGCATAATTTATATTGGTGGAAAGGCGAGAATCTCCTTTAAAGCCAACTTTTTGTTTCATCAATTTTGGTTAAAAAGTTGTCGATAATCCCCATACCCATCATATTGCCACTTTTTGGCCCATCATGATCTTGCGCATACCCTGACCCCAAATCCATAGATCCTTTATGTGTTTGGTGTGTTCCTTTATGGGGGGAAACCTCCTTTTTTCTTTCTTTCTTTTTCATTTACATGAAGCAACCTAACTTAGAAACATATGACTTAGCATAGGGGCTTTCCAAGTTGGCTCTCATATCTTTTTTTCTTTTTGCATTTGTTTTCCTTTGCTACTTTAAAGTAATTACTCATAGAACGGTGTGTAGAAATTCCTTTAAAGTGGGGGGCATACATTGGCATCATTTCATTTTCATTCTTGATTCTTAGTGTAGTTTTGTAACTTCATACGATGTGTTTGTCACATTTTGGATGACATTGCATGTGATGTCCTTCATAAGTGTGATCTATCTTAGCATATTACATTCCTCTTAGTGGTCTAATGCGACACACTACATCCCCTAAGTTGTGAATATTCTATTCTTTGATAGGTCCTCTCTTAGAGACATTAGACATAATGTTCCCTAAGTGATAAACCTTGCATAAACTTAACAAGACTCCTTTGAAAATCCTTTGTATTTTACATTTTTGCATTTTACATCTTTGCTACCTTGCATAACACAACTTGCATGCCTGTGGTACCAATCTCTTTGTTCATGAGTTCTAAGAATACAGAGCTTTTCTTGTCTCATGAAGCACAAACCGAAATTTTCCCTTGTGGCACCTTGTTAAAGTTATCAAGAGGTATAACTTTAATATGGTTGAGCAGGAAGCCCATTTAGTGACACGACTTTCCCCATAGCCACCTATGTGTTTGTGAGTGCATAACAACTAGCGTATGTTTCTCACCTTTTGGGTCTTCTCACCTAGCGGAACACCATGAGTTCTATAGCCCTAGAGTGAGTATGCATTCTCTTTTTCTCATAAATAGCCTAGAGATCTAATCCATAACTAAGTGGACAAATAATCAAAGCTTGATTTGATTATCCCTTTTCTTCTCTTTCTTTCTCGCATGCTTTCCTTTGCTCTTATGTTTAGTTTTCCATGGGATCTTCAACTTGGGGGCTTAATCATCCCTCTTGATTGTTGCCATTCCATCTTGCTAACATAAGTGTATTTGGATCCTTATTGATATGCATGGCTACTTTAGTGTGAGTTTGAAGCAAGTTCATCCTCTCACTAAAGTGGGGGCTAAATGTACCATAGAAAAATGGATCATTGACATTTTCATAGTATTTTAGGTCTTTCTCTTGTGATGTTTGACTTATCTTGCTCTGATTTAATGTTACAATGTAACTTATGCATTCACATTAGGTCCTAAATATTCAAATTATGGCATCTTGTGAAGGAGTTGTGAAGTGTTGTAACACATTTCTACACTTTTCTAGACTCTTTTCATTACAATTCACCTAAAAATTACCTTTTCATCACTTGTCAGGTCCTATTTTAAAGTGTTGTAAAGTCTTGTAACAAGATTTCACACTTTTCTAGGCTTGATTTCACTATTTACACCTTTTTTATGCTTTATTTGACCCCTTTATGCACTCATAACACTTAATTAAGTGTATTTTTGAATGTATATCCAACAAAAAACATTAAATGCAAGTTAATTCTTGACACTCACATACAAGCTCAAGGTGGGACCCATTTTCCATGGGTGGCGAATGAGTCCCTCTTGGCACCAAATTCAAAATAATTCAAAATTCTTTTCGGGCTTTTATTTAAAAATACCTTATGTCGGCCTGTGGTGAGGTATTATTGGGTTATTAGGGAATAAGTGGGTATAAACAAGTGTTTCTATTCTCATTTCAACCACCATTCACTTGTATTCACTCATTCAAATTCAATTAGCATTCAATCATTTTGTATCATTCAATCAAGCATTCATCAAGCATTTTGGAGCAACCATTAACATATCTTCATATTTCTTCAACAAGGTTGTGGTAAGTTTAGGACATTTGCATGTTGTTTATTCATCATTCCTTGCCCATTTCATTTCATTTCTTCATTAAGGGTTTGATTACCAAAGTGGGTTTTGACCAAGGAAAATCCCTATACTCTAACCATTAACCATTTTTTGCCTTTTGTATGTGTGTTTGCAGACTTTTGTATGCAGATTTGTCAAGCAATTAGGTATTGAAAGGTGGTCAACAAGTCAAGAAAGTGTTTCAAGTCAACTAAACTCAATTTCAAGCTTGGAGACAACCTACAGTCCATTCAACAAGTCAACAAAGTGTTTCAAGTCAACTAAACTCAATTTCAAGCTTGGAGACAACCTACAGTCCATTTTTTGCAGATTTGACTCCACCAACCTGACAAGAAGACAAAGTGCAAATCTGGAGCTACAAAATTGACCTTTGATTTCACAATTTTTTTTAGGAGGACTGATTCACCATTAGTGGGGAATGAGTCCCCCCTTAATGCTGAAAAAGGTGATTTTGTCAAATTCCAATTCCTGATTGTTGAAAAGCAATTGTTAGGTGTTTTTGTCAAAAGTAGGACTGATTCGCCATAAGTGGTGAATGAGTCCCACTAGTGATTTACATTGATTTCTTCCAAACTTCAAAGCATTTCAGATTCATCATCCAATTCCTAGGTGCACTTTGTTTGACCTTGTTCAATTATGTTTGCATTAGTTTTCATTTCTATTGCATTTTCTACATACCTCACTATGTTTTCAAACATTGCTTATTACATTAGTTTTGCATTAATAACCAGTCAATTACATCATTTAGTTGCATCTACATCATTCCATTTAGTCTTAATTACATCATACAATCCTCTATTTGAGTGAACCACTTCAATTTTGGTGTTCTATCTCTCTCCTTCTAGGTGAAATATCCTAAGAGTGCAAGAGAAGTCCATAGAACAACATCAAAATTGTTGGTTCACTAGAT
>VDFB02030118.1:0-44305 GCA_007258455.2 Sequoia sempervirens
ATCCCCATCATTGTCGTTGTACTCTTAACAAATGCCACATTAGCCTCCTCTTGAATGTGGAAGCGTGTAAATTATTTCACCTAATTATGTTAAAGAAGCTATTCACTAACATTTCACACAACCTACCTCACGATAGCTCTACTTCGGTGTCAAATGCCATTTCATATTAGACATCATACTACCTCCTATAAAGCTACTACCTTACCCACAAAGCATATTTTTGTTGTTGACTAGTACAGTTTGAATGGTGAATTTCATATTGCTTCTATTTTCAAATAAAAACAATCTCATGAATATTTATTCATCTGTTTTAGAGGAATTTTTAGAATATTTTCTTAAAATTAATAACAAAACAATTATAAAATCATTTAAATAATATTTGTATCTAAATTTTCTTAAAAAAGCCATTGCATATAGAAATTTCCTTAAATCTAGACCTAGATGACACACTTAAATACAATTCTAACATTAAAAACCTCTTGTTTATAAACCTTTGGGTAGTTTTAACTATTGTAACAACCAGCATCTTAGAAGTCATCTTAAGAAGATACGTAAGATAGTAGTCAACATGTACGAACCAAACTCTCTGCCTCCTTTGATTTAACAGGTTGGAACGATTGGAGAATCCATGTATACAAGTAACATAAAGTTCAAATTTTTATGATTACAAATGAATAGTTCAGAGCATTATTCGTGGCTAGAATGGTATGTGCTATATAAGTCCAAAATCCGTCATTCTTTATGAATTTAGTTACATCTTTTTATCTCAAAGTAGACTCGCTCAAGGGTTTTGTTCAACTGAAACCACCGTGAATATGTTTGCTTTTAATTGATGTTTGTTTATAGGCTCTTATAAAAATTGGATGCCAGGGAGAGTTGTACAAATTTTTTAACCTTTAAAAATACATAATAATGTATGGTGTAGATGGATAACATTATTTATCCACAAACTTGACTACCTACTGATTTTTTTTTCCCTTCGTAAGAAAATATCAACAATTAAACATACAATTATCAAGTTACATCAATGCATGTTAGAACACTTATCTCACTTCCATCGCTACATATGTTCATGTATATATATGCATATGTATCACATACATATATTGCAAAATTTTGATAACTTATCAACTTATTCGATACTCATTTATCAAAATTTTGATATTTCATTAACATATCTCAATGCTCACATATCACATAACAATAAATTTACATTGAACACATCATGAACTCACACAATGAAATGAGGACGACCGATGTCCAAAATTCTCCTTTGAGGAATGACATAAATCATGAAAATGACATTTTTCATTGGAAGCTCCTTAACCATTGATATGCGACATTCTGATATTGTGTATTCTTAATATCACATTCTTTGAGGAAAATTACGTTTGGAATCTTTGTCAATGTAAATGCTCTTACAAATATTGAAAAATTCATTTTATAGACCTTAATTAATATGACAATGGAGTTTTTATTACTTAATTTTAATTTAAAGCCATGTTGCTCCACCTTTCAACATTTTGATTTGTGACTCTAGGTTTTCTTAAACATAGAGGAATTGTATATCTTAAGGAGAATTTAAGACCAAGACTAATGTTAAATTATCGTTTTAATGAGAATTATTTTTTGATGTATCATAAGAATGCAAGATTCTTAATTATAGGTGTACGTTATTTCTTGTTCTATTGTAGATACAGAGATTCTTTGGATTGCTTAGTGCTTACAAATAATACTTTGTTTTAGGATTTCCTTGTTTAGTCCTAGCTTGATACATCTAATTTTATATATTTTGGCATTTTATTTGAGTCGATGGCATTAGTGATAGATGCTAGGAGCCTCTCAATTCTAGAGGTTAGCCAGCATCACCGGAGTAGCATCTGGGTGATAGATGCTGAGGCTACCGATTTACGTAGGGATGGCAACTTTCCCACTTTATAGCATGCATGCTTGATAGATTCTAGGTTATCAATTTCAAGGTTAATAACTTTCATTAGTAGCATGGGTGATGATATAGATGCGGGCTACTTCATTTTATAGGGTTTTAGATACGGTTGTTTAGTAGCATGCTGTAGAAGCGTGGATTACCGAATCTACTTATCTGCCAAGAGTTAGTATTTGCGTTATGGTGTATTAGAATTATGTACTTTTTCTATGTAGATGTTTTCCCTAAGATAGGATTTTCTGGATTTGATTATTAGAAATCAATCATACGATTGATAGTACCAGGTGCCACCTCCAGATCTAGGTATAGCCACTTGGAGGCATCACCATCTACATGCTTACTGGAGTGCTGGCTAAACAATTAGTAGGTTGTGGAAATCTGTGGCCTTTAGATATACTTAGACATATTAATATTATACTTACATGCCTTTTGTTGAAGTTGGTGAGTATGTGATGCTTGATTGTTGCCATAGATGGTAGTGGATTGTGAAAAGGATGGGACCCACAATGTAATATGAGATGTATTGACATTCCTTTTCTAGATGGAATCTAATTATGGGCTTATGTGTTAGTGAACCAAGTAGTGGGATGATGCATACAGTAGGTTGCATTCACTTCCCTTGTGTTAGTTGGTCTTTATGTCAACATGTGATGTACATGTGTGGATTGTTCACATTGGATATGTGATGCATGCTCGAGCTATTTTCTATTGTACTCATGATATATTGCATATGAACCAATCATTGTTGTACCTATGATGTGTGTATGAGCTAGTCATTTTTGTATTTGTGATGTGTGTATGAGTTATTCACCTTGAGTATAAGTGATGTATGCTCAAGCCAATCACTATGTATGAACTTGGGATCTTGGAATGACATTGACCCTATGTGGTTTTGTGTGTGTTTGTACACTAATGATTGGCATGATCTAGAATGTGATGTTACTATTCTATTGTAACTAGACTCTGTTTGAAAGCTTTTGTGTAACAATCAATCATGATTTATAGCTAATATTTGAGATCTCATACAAGAGGAGAGGATATGTTTAAGAACTTACTATTTTGGGGTCTCCACATGTGTCAAGCAAGTGGGTGTTTGAATATGAGACTTGGGACCCCAAATTAGGTTCATGATTTTGGAAATTATTTATGATCTCCTAAATTCTATTTGCCTATATATTGAAGGATTGAGATAATAGTAGCAATTTGTAGGTTGGAGGAAGGTTCCTATCTCAGGATGCTATTAGATTGAAAGGAGGATCTATATATATATTGATGTAGTTTGTATTTGTTTGAGATTAATACTAGCTTGTGCTATCTTTACTGGTGGGGGTTTAATTGAATGGGTCTTCCCACATATATCATTATTCTTATTTCTTGTGGGAAATCTTGTGGTTTACAAATTATCATATTTCTATAATCTTGTTATTCATTTATGATTTATTGCCATAGATTTACTCAGATATGGTTACTAAGTCTAATGTCTTATTACAACTCTTAAACTTGATTTCTCAACATTCAATATAAAGAAACATTATAAATCCTCAAAATAATCCTCCATAAAAAACTAAATAGATGATAGAAGGCACTTCAACAACTATAGAGGAGGAAGATGAAGAGGCAAAAGTAGCCACAAAAGAGAGGATGCAATCTGTCATAAATGCGACAAGTAGGGACGTTATGCAAGTGAATGTTAGTCCAATAAAAAGAAGCAATGTGTTGACAATCTAAATCATGATCTATTCACTTAAGACAAGGCATAATAGTACTTTAAAAGTATACCGCCACAATAAAAAAGAGACAAGTTGCAAGGAGCTAACACCACTAATGGCATAAGATTTATGAGGAAAGTCATCAAGGAGATACCACAAGGGGCAAGAAGAATAAAAAAGGAGAATAATACAACTTTGACACATGCAAAGAAGAAGAAACCTCCAAAGAAGAGTAATAGCGAAAGAAAAAAAGGATTTGGTTAGATATAAAGATAAGAACAAATAAGTGGTGGTAACAAGGCAAGGTACATAAATTGCAAAAGGAAAACAACCCATATACGATACAAAAAGTGAAGATGATGATGAAGAAGAATAGGAAGAAAAAATTCTTCCCTAATAAATATCAACATGATCAAATAGTAGAAAAATCTAAAAAATCAATAAAGAACAAAAGAAAGAAAACCAACAAAACAACTAATTTTTAGAAGGAGAAGCCTCTATATTGAAACCATTAGCCATACTAGCACAAAAAAAACAATTTACTAGAAAATTAAAATAATTTTCTAAATACTGGAATAAACAATCAACACAAAAACCTCAAGTTATAAAAATGACCAAAATAGATAGGTCATGGAAAACTAGAACACTTATAATCACTACATGTATCAACCATAAGAAAATCAAACAAGTTATGGTGGATTTAGGAGAAAATACAAATATGTTCCCAAAGAGAGTTTAGGAACAACTAGGCAGACCAAAATTAGAAAGTACACTCTACAACATTATCTTGGTTGATCAATGGGCACAATAGGAGCATGAAAATAAGCAGAGGTTAATTTTTTAGGGGTAACACAAGTTGTAGATTTTGAGATTGCTGCTATGAAAGAACTATTTGGCACTTTTAATGCACTATTAGGATTACAATAGTTTTTTAACTCATATGGTCTAGTAGACTCAAGAAGGGAATAAATATACTTCACAATTGATAACAGAATAGTCTATATACCCCTAGGAGAAGAGATAAAAAAATTCATATGTAGAAGAAATAACCTAGGAGAAAAATGATGAAGAAAACTCTAAGATTATCTACTCCATAACCAAGTAACCTAAAACAAAATCCCTAGAAGAACCTAACTCAGAGGGAGAGATAAAGGTTGTAAGTGACAAAGAGAGCACCAATAGTGAGAGGTTTTAAACTCTTGGCTTAGAGAAGAACCATAACTAAAATCTTGAAAAATCAGAGGGCTCATAAGAATTTTTATGATACACAAAATATCAAAAAGCCTACCTTTACTACATCTGATGGAAATAAATTTTAAACAACATAATAAAATATAACTAGTTGTAGGAATCATTAAACTAATGAATGATATATAATAAATTAGTGCTATGGTTGTACACAATACTAAAATAAGAGAAATAAGGATTTGTGTAGCTTTGAGGTAGCTAAATAAAGCATGTATACATGATACTTTCCCCACAACCTTCATAAAAGAGATCTTAAAATCAGTTGAAGGGAGATAAATATAATCCTTTATAGATGGATTTTTCTAGTTATCATCAAGTTAAGATCAAAGAGGAAGAGTAGACTATGCCAACTCTTGCCACATAATGGGGGTCATTCATATATGATAATTCCTTTTGGGTTGAAGAATGCACTTGTAGTTTTTAGCCACATAATGGTAAATGCTTTCAAAGATTTTATCCATTATTTTCTAAAGGTATACTTGGACAAATGGATAGTCTATGGGCTAGTGAAATACCATGTATAAATGCTCCACATGATGCTAGATAGTTGTACAAGATGACAAATTTCCTTGAACTTAAAGATTGTAGTGTAGGAAAATGTTCTCCTTTACATTTTCACACTTTGTTTTGGCCCCTTCAATTAAATTGGACTTAATTATGCCTTAATAAGCCCTATTTTACATCTATAAGCCTAATAAATTACATTTTCCAAAGGGGAAACCCGACAACAATTAAAGCCAACACATAAGTAATTACCTTGAGCAATGTGTGTTCTAGGAATAGGGACCTGGGACCCATTCGCCCATGGGCGAATGGGTCCTCCCTAGGCCTTTGAAACCAAATTTAAAATATGTTTTTGGCGGTATTTTAATGTCACCAAATTCAAATTTCAATGTCAACTTGTAATGTTTAATTTTCAGGAAATTGAGGTAGATACCTATAAATACAAGGTCGTTTTATCAATTCAAGTCTAAGTTGCATAATTCAAATTTCCCAACAACAAAGATTATGATCAAAGGAATTCAAGAGTAGAATTATCAGTGATTTATTGTAGCAATCAAGATCTCAAGCATCATATCAAATTATTTTGCAATCATGCATGTTTTTGGAGCTAGCATTATGATGTAGGTTTCAAAGATCCAAGTCAACATTCAAATCAAGATTCAAGTATCAAGATTCACATTCATTGAAGCCATTTCATGCAAGATCTACCAAGTTTCAGTCCTCCAAAGGTTTACTCAAGGGTTTGGTGAGTTGCAACATAACAATTGTTCATTCATCATTCCTTTCATGTTTTTTTTTCAATTCAAGGTTTAATTACGAAAATGGAGTTTGACCAAGGTAAACCCCCATCCACCAAAAAAAAATATTTTTCTCCTCTTTATGAATGTGCAAATTTATAGGTTGAAGAAAGATTGAAGACCTCAAAGTTGCAAAGTCGTCAAAGTTGCAAAAAGTTGTCAATTCACATAATCTCACCTACATACCTCATTTTCAACTATCTGACATTGAAACCTAGATCAAACAAAAGCTACAAACTAACACTAGAGGATCTCAAAAGATGAGAAAAACCTCTGCATAGAGACCTATTCACCTATGGACGAATGAGTCCCAGGTAGCCTCCTGAATCTGCATTTTGGTGACAGGTACACATCACTCTAACATTTCCAGATCAACCAAAACTTTGTTGTTTCTATTTGTATTATGCTTTCAATTGATGTTTCAAGTTTGAATGAGCATAATTGAGTTGATTTACTATTTTTAGTTTTTCTCCCAAAAGTGTTGTTTAGGCTGATACCCCTGTCCTCAATCATAAGGAAATTAATAGATTCCCCCATTGAGTTGACTCACCTAAGGGTTGTAAGTCACTTCTTTGTGTGGATCTCATTTCTTAATGAAATAAAGGAAAATAGGTCCATCACACCATCCCAACACACACATCATTTTAAAGAACACATATTTTCTTTGTTTCAAAGATGTGCATCTTTGCAATACCTTTTGACACACTATTAGGACATGTCATATGTAAGGAAGGGTTAATGGTAGATCCCTTAAAAATTTCCCTTAACATGATGTTACTACCACCAAAGATAGTGCATGAGGTTGAAACCTTCTTAGGATACACCAGATATCACTGCAAATTCATTACAGGATATGTGACAATTACAACCCCTTGAAAAAGCTACTAAAGAAGAAATGAAATAAAACAATCAAATGGACATAACAATGTCTGTAGTATTTTGACACACTAAATAAAAGATTGCAAAAGAACCAATTTTAATCTTCCCAAACTATACATCATCATATTGTGTCCATGTAGATGCATTTGAAATAACTATAGGTGTAGTTTTAACACAACCTAGAGGAAACAAAGACCACCCTATAGCATTTATGAGTAAAAAACTCTCACAAGAAAATAACTATATAAATACAAATAAAGAATTAGCAATGGTGTATGCACTTCAAAAGTTTAGATATTATTTATTATCCACACCATTTATATTCTATATGGATCATGAGCCATTGAAATATCTATTGAAAAAATTGGTAACCCAAGGAAGAATATGTAAATGGTTGCTACTATTTCAAGAATTTGATCTTAACATTATGCTCAAGCCACAAAAAACTAATCAATGCCACAACTACTTTTGTAGAATAGGAACTAGAGAAGAACTAGATGACCGAGAAAAAAATATCCTTGGTGCAAATATGTTTAGAGTAACTATGGTACGAGAGAAATTCCATGATGTGGAAACCTTACTATCTAAGGAGAATTCCCACAAGATACATCGCCATAGAAAAAGAAAATGCTTTTAAAAAAGTCTCTACCCTACACATTAATTGCATGAGAGTTACATATAATAGGGAGATATGACATTATCAAGAGGGTAGTTTATGAGCATGAAATGGAAGATATACTTAGGGAGGCTCGTGAAAGGAGATTAGGTGGTCATAATTTGGCTAAAGCTACCAAAATTAAGGTAAAATTTGTAGGTCTTTGGTGGCCAACTCTCCACAAGGATGCAGAGAAATATATCAAAGGGTGGGAGACCTATGCCATGTCCCTTTCCATATTTTTAATGAAAATAGAAGATTTATAACAAGAAAAAAAATCTAAACAACAACAATTTGGTTATACTCAAATAACATATATGGAATTAATAGATTGACAAATGAATTTGCACAAAGTAGACTTGCACAAATGAAATAAACTCCAACAACAAATTATATGGATGACAATGGATTATTATGGTAGTCAATACAATTACAACAAAATAAATTACAAATATGAAGTGTAAGATCACTCTAAAATTCCTTACAATTCCTTGATGCTCCAATGTGCTCCCTAAATGAGATTGCTCCTAAAGAACCAAAGGGGTTTTGTCCTCTGATTCCAGTGACCAATAGGGTTTCATCCACTTATCATAGTTTCCTATGGGTTTTCATCCATAGACGATTGAACATAAAGTGCCCAAAAATACATAGCATAACATGGATGATCATTACAATGGAAATGTTTCCTATCTTGTATGCAATTCAAAAAATATTAAACTAGTTGGCCAAGCCCCAAAATGGCACCAAGGCCCAAATTTGAATCCACATGCTACCACAGGTTGGTCCTACAAGCCTTGCATTCCTAATAGGTCACCTTCATGACCCTTGCAAACTTCCCCACTTTCCTTGCTAGCTAGGTACACGTTAGGCTACACCCTTGACCTTTTGTTGGGATGAAGGTTTCTCAACCTTTGAGTCCCAGTGTTTAATTTGTTATTATTTGGTGTTAATTAGTTATTTTTTAATGTTTATTGCCTACCAAATTTTTTGTCACGTTGTGGGACCTATAGGTGAGGTGGCATCCAAAATGGAAGGCGACATGTGTAATTTGTAAGATAAAATTGTGGAGGTATGCATCCCACTTTAGAGGTCCTAAAATTGTGCCTAATATGTTCACATTTATCATAAGTTACTATGTAATGGGTTATGACAACTTTCTATGCCAATTTGTGCTTGAATATGATAGTGGAAGAGTCATGTATGATAAATTGTGAGTTAAATATGATAGGTGGGACCCATGTGATGGAGGCACCTACACATGCAATGTATTTGCATGCATGTAGTCTCATTTCATGTTCAATGGTGGCTAATTTTAAGGAGGTGAGTGTTGGAATTAGTGTGTGGATTCAAATTTGAATCTTGAATATGAAAACATGTCATAATGAACTCATGTTCACACTTGGATGTGGGATTTGATTATGGAAACTTTTGGACATCCTCTCTTCATGTTTGAGTAATATAAATACTTGATGCCTTAGTGCATTTGTAGTATGACATGCTAGAGAATTGCTTAGATGTTGTTACGCTTTTGGAATTTCTCCATAGTCTTGTTGTAGTGTGAGAACTCTTGAAGAGGATTACTTTGACACTCTATTGTAACTTTTGTTGTTGAATAATGCATATTGAGTTGTCTATTTGGAGTGTGAGTTTTTTCTCGAAAGGGTTTTCTCATGTATATCACAGTACTATTATGGTTTGATTTTTTTATTTGTTCTTTATGTTTAGAATGCGAATTTGTTTGTAGCTATAATTGATTAATATTTTAAAAGGATTTTTTATAACTCTTCCCTACTTAAATTGGTGTAGGAAACATCTACTATGCACCCAACTTCCTTTTACTTGGTATCAAAGCTTAGCTAGCCTTGATTTTGTTGTTGGGTTTGAAGGGTTTTTTGATCTAATTTTTGTTTCAGTGGGAGTTTTGCATAAGGGTATTCCATAACCTTATTTCAAGTGAAAGATGGAAAACACATCTAGTATAATCAAAACAAATAAGTTTAATGGTGGAAACTTCAAGTTACGAAAGTTGAAGACGAAGGATATGCCCGCAAATAGAGATATGTGGGGTGCAATATTTGATACAAAACCAACTAGTAGGACCTAGAAATATTGGGATCAAATGGATTGGAAAGCTAAACATTTGATAAGACTTTGTTTGGTTGAAAATGTGCTCTTGAATGTCCATGAAGAGAAGATTGCAATGTTGGCCCACATTTTTTGTTGCATCAAAATATTGATCTATCAATGCCTGATACAAATGGTAGAGACATGGATCACAAGGCAGTTAGTCCCTTCTCACAAATCTCAAGGGGAGTGCTAACCATCTGCCAACAATCTCCACCTTAGTGTTCCCGAGGGGATTCGAACTCGTGACCCAATGCTCTAATACCAATTGTTGGCCCATGTTTGTCATTGCGTCAAAAGATCGATCTATCAATGCCTGATACAAATGGTAGAGACATGGATCACACGAGAGGTGGCTAGTCCCTTGTCACGAATCCCGAGGGGAGCATTGACCATCTACCAACAAACAAAATCTCTTTGAAAGAAACTTGGAGATGTTTATTAAGATAAATCCATGGTAAAAAAGTTATTCCTACAAAAGAAGTTATATTCTCTAAAGATGGAAGATGGAGGGTCTATTGTAGATCACATGAATGCCTTTAACATGCTGATAGCTCAATTGGGTTTTGTTGGTGACAAGATTGAAGAAGAGAATCATTGCATGCTTTTGTTATGTTCTTTGTTGGTCTTGTGGGATTACTTGGTAATAACTATTGAAAATACTACCACTAGTTTCAAGATGGATGAGATGGTTGCATCATTTTTATCTAAACAGGTTCAAAGGAAATATTCTGAGATGGCTAAGGAGGCCCTTGATGTTTACAAAAGATCTAAAGAGAAAGGAAAAAAAGGACAAGAATTTAAAATCCTCATATCTGGGGGATCTAAGTCTCTTAGCAAGTCTAAGGCGAAATGTTGTAATTACGACAAAACTGGTCATTTTCACAAAGAGTGCAAGGAGGAGAAGCAAAAGAAAGGTAAAAATAATTTATCTAATTTTGACTCTGAAAAATCCTCTCAAGATGATGCATATTTCCTTTGTCATAGCCTTGTAAACCCATGCATCAAAATATGTGTGGTTAATAGACTTAGGTGATTCTTTCCACATGACCTTGCACATGGGTTGTCTTGAAGTATGAAGCATATGATGGTGGGAAGGTATATTTGGGTGATGACTCTCATCTAAATATTGTTGGTTGTGGTAGATTCAAGATTAGATTCCATGATGATATAGTGAAGGGGATTGATGGTGTCTTGCATATCCCAAGTTTGGCATGATTCCTACTCTCTGTGAGTAAATTGAATGATTTGGATGTGCAAGTTGTTTTCTTGAGTGGAGGATGTAAGATGATGAGAGGAGCTATGGTGTTGGATAAGAGTGTTCAGATTGGAACCTTGTACAAGCTAGATGCATGTATAATTCAATGCATAAATCTTCTGACAAGCTAAAGAAAAGACCTTAGGATTCTTCATCCTCACCATCAAACTAAGTAGAGAAGAAGTTTGTAGCGTCTACATTTGATGGTCATGCATTTTGGGTACCTAAGGGTGCTCATTCCTTGAAAATGAAGCTTTCTTTAGAGAAAAATCTTATGGCTCCAAATACTCGGTCACATTGGTGAGAAGGCTCTTAGAGCCCTAAAAACAAAAGCCTTGTTGAAGGCCTTGATGATTGTAATCTAGAGTTTGAATTTTGTGAACATTGTGTGTATGGAAAAAAAACACTGTGTTTTGTTTTACTCTAGTTCTCATAATTCTTTTGGGGTTTTGGACTATGTTCATGCAGATGTGTTTGGTCTTCTGAATGTTCCTCCATTATCTAAATCTATATATTTTATTTCATTTATAAATGACTATAGTAGAAAGATATTTGCTTATTTTCTCAAGAGCGAATCTAAAGTGTTTGGTTAGTTTAAGGAATTTAAATCCTTGGTTGAAAATCAAACTAATAGAAAAGTTAAGTGTTTGAGAATTGACAATGGTGGTGAGTTTTGTTTGACAAAATTCAATAAGCTCTATAAAGAGCATGGGATTAAGAGAAATAAGATAAATCCATACACCCAACAACAAAATGGAGTTGTGGAGAGGATGAACAAGACGTTGATGGAGAGGGCTAAGAGTATGCTAAGTGGTCTTGGCCTTGAGTAGAAGAGCTAGGCTAAAGTTTTAGCCACTATATGTTATTTGATCAACAAATCTCCTCCAAGACATCCATGGAGGCATGGTCTAGTGAGAAGCCTTCGATGAGACATATCCAAGTATTTAGTTGTGCTCGACAATGCTCATGTGTCAAGTAAAAATAGGTCTAAGTTGGAGAACAAGACAATAAAATGTGTCTTCATCGGCTATGGTGTCAGTGTGAAGGGGTCCAATATTTGGGATCGAGTGGCCCTGGAGGTTCTCTACAACATAAGTGTAATTTTTTGAGGGATGAAACCTTATAATGTTGAGTTGCAACTAGAGAAAGAGGAGAAACTAGTTTAGATTCCACCTACTTTGATGAAAGGTGAACTACACACTCCTATTGGACCTAATGATGAGTAGCTCTAAAAGTTATGAAGAAGAAGAACCTCAACCTTACCCATTGAGGAGGTCTACATGTGTTAGGTGGTAACCAAAAAGGTTTGATTATTCTTTGCTAGATTCTAGTTGCATTTTTTCCTTGATTGCTAATACTAATGAACCTAGGATTGTTAGCGAGGCTATGGGTATGAGAGATGTAGAATACTAGATGAAAGCCATGGATAATGGGATGTTTACATTGAAGACAAATGATACTTGGGATTTGGAACCCTTTCTTGATGGACGTAAACTTGTTATTTATAAATGGGTGTTCAATAAGAAATGTGGCCCTAATGGTAGTGTTGAGAAGCATAAGGCACAGTTGGTCACTAAACAATATTATTAGGTGGATGGAATTGACTACAATGAAATATCCTCTCCTATTGTGAAGCTGGCATCTATTTAGTTCCTATTATCACTTGCAACATTGTATGACTTAGAAGTGGAATAGATGGATGTAAAGACAAAGTTATTTCACACCGACTTGGAGGAAGAAATTTATATGTCACATCCAGAGCATTTCATGGTTAAAGATAAAAAAATTGGTATGCAAGTTGAAAAATTCTTTGTTTGGTCTTAAGGAATCTCCTAGGATGTGGTACCAGAAGTTTGAGACCTATGTGTTGTCATTGGGATTTTTGAGATCTAAATCTAACAATTGTGTGTATTACAAATACAATAATGGTCGTATTCTCATAATTATTTTATACATAGATGAAAATTTTATTATTAGGAATGGTAAAAACATGCTTTCATTTTTGAAGTCTCAGTTATCAATACAGTTTGAGATGAAAGAATTAGGTGTAGTAAGGTATATTCTAGGGATGGAGATTATAAGAGATAGAGCTAATAGAAAGCTTTGGTTAAGCCATAGTAAGTATGTGAAGTCAATGTTGGGGAGATTCAACATGACATATTGCACACAATTAGTTGTTTATGTAATGTAGGGAATGAATATTTCTATGGAAGATTGTCAAAAATCTCCTACTAAGATGGAGGACATGACCGAAGTACCATATGCAACATTTTTTGGTAGTCTAATGTATGCTATGGTCTATACGAGGCTAGAAATTGCCCAAGGAGTGGGAGTTCTTAGTTGGTTTATGGCTAATCTTGGACAGGTACATTGAGATGCAAAGAAGAGACTATTCATGTATTTGTGGGGTACTTTTGAGTATTCCTTATATTTTCATGGTTATCCTACTAGACCTCAACATTTGATAAGTATTCGTGGATATGTGGATTCAGACTTGGAAGGTGATATTGATAACAAAAGATCCACCAATGGCTATGCATTCACAGTGTTTGGTGGTGCTATTAGTTTGATGAGTAAGCAAAAAGATGTAGTCACTTTGTACACTACAAAAGCAGAGTACACAACAACTACTCATGCTTGCAAGTATGCCATTTGTCTTAAGAGATTGTGTTCTGATATTGGTTTTAATGCATGAAAAATTACTATTTGGTGTAACAGTTAGAGTGCCATTTTTTTAGCAAAGAATCCCACTTTCCATGCTAGAACAAAGCACATTGTTGTTCAGTTTCATTTTATTCATGATATGATAGAAGATGGAAAGGTGAACTTAGAGAAGGTTAACACTTTGGTGAATGTTGCAGATGCATTGATGAAACTAATGAGCACAAAGAAGTTTATGTGGTGTTTTTTTTCCATGGGACTTGGGGCCCTAAGTAGTTGATTATAGCTAACTCTTGATAGGTCTTCAACAAGTGGGAGAATGTTGCAATTGAGGTGTCTCAATCTTTGAGTCCTAGCATTTAATTTATTATTATTTGGTGTTGATTATTTATTTTCTAATGTTTATTTCCTACCAAATTTTTTTTCATGTTGTGAGACCTACCAATGAGGTGGCATCCTACATGGAAGGTGGTGACATGTGCAATTTGTAAGCTAAACTTGCAGAGGTAGATGTCCCACTTTGGATTTCCTAAATTTGTGCCTAATATGGTGGCATTTGTCATAAGTTACTCTATAATGGGATATGACAACTTGCTATGCCAATTTATGATTGATTATGATGGTGGATGAGTCATGTATGACAAGTTGTGAGTTAACTATGATAGGTGGGACCCATGTGATGGAGGAACCTACACATGTAAGGTATTTGCACACATGTAGGCTCATTGCATGTTTAATGGTGGATAATTTTGTAGAGGTAGGTGTTGGAATTAGAAAAAGCCTTAAGTTATGTGTTCTAACTATGACAACATGTCATAATGAACTCATGTTGACACTTGGGCGTGGGATTTAACTATGGAAAATTTTAGGCACCCTCTCTTCATGTTTGAGTAGTATAAATACTTGACGCCTTAGTGCATTTGTAGTATGATAGGTTGAATAATTGTTGAGATTTCATTATGATACAAAAATTTCTCCAAATTCTTATTGTAGTATGAAAACTCCCAAAGAGCATTTCTCTAACAATGTATTATAACCTTTGTTGACTAATAATAAAAATTGAGCTATATTTTTGGAGTGTGGGTTTTTTCCCGAAATGTTTGGTTTAGTGTAGACCATAACATACATTAAAATTTCAACTTCACTCTGGTAAGGCACTTTGGTCATGCCTTCCATCTCCAATGGGGATGTTGGATAATCTGAAGTAGATAACTTTGTTCTAATTGTAAAAGGAACACACAATGGTCTACAATCCTACATGTTAAACCTCTATACAACTAAATTGACATACTTACTCTGGACAAGCCATATATTTCTATTCACTCTATCTCTTTTAATTTCCATCCCAAGAATATGTTTAGTTGCACCAACATCTTTCATTTCAAATTTAGCTGCAAGCTAAGACTTTAGTTCTAAAATCATTATTTTCCCTTTACCAATAAATAACATACCATCAACATATAATGCAATAAACATGAAACAATCACCATCATATTTATAATAATTATAGTGATCTGATTTAGAATGCTCAAATCCAAAACTCAACACATATGTATCAAATTTTTGGTACCACATCCTAGGATTCTGTTTGAGTCAATACAAAGATAAATCTTCAATTTACAAACTAAAATAATTTTACTTTTCACTACGTAGTGCTCAAGCTGTGTCATGTATAAATATCCTCCTCCAAATCACTATGAAGGAAAGTCATTTTTACATCCATTTTATCAACCTCTAGATCATAAGCAACAACAATAGAAATCAAGAATCTAATGGATGTCATTTTCCAACAAGAGGAAATATCTCGCTAGAATAAACACCGTCAACTTGAGAGTAACCCTTCACAACCAACCGTGCTTTGTACTTATCAATAACTCCATTTGGAACCATATTTTTCTTAAACACCCATTTGCAACCAATTATTCATCCTTTAGGAAATGGTACAAAATACCATGTATTGTTATTTTTCAAAGCTTCCATTTCTTCATCCATAGACATCTTCCAAGATTCTGAATCATTCATACCTAATGCCTCATCTATAGATTTGGGTTCATCAATGTTAGTATTCAAAGAAAAAATACATCTCCAATCATTAGGTGAATACCTTTCAAGTGGTTGTCTATGCCTTGTAGACCTTCAAACAAGCTAAGTTGGAGGTTCTTCCTCCTCTTCTGAAGATTTAGAGCTAGATGAGCTCTCCTCAACTTCTTTTCTATCCAAGGGCCTCAATTCAAATTTCATAGGTGTAGAAGGAAGTTGAATCACATCTTCCTATTTGTTTTGTTTTCGCTACAGTGTAATAGGATAAGACTTAGTTTCTCTAAAAATAACACTTCTACCATATATTATCTTATTTTCTACAAGATCCCAAAGCTTGTATCCTTTTGCACCAAAGATATATTTGATGAAGATACATTTCACAACCTTGTTTTCCAACTTTGTTTGCTTCTCCTTTGGTACATGTGCATATGCCTTGCAACCAAAAACTCTAAGATGTCTCACCAAAGACTTGTGACTCGACCATGCCTCTATAGTCTTCTTATCAACAAGAGTTGATATAGGAGACTTTTTAATCAGGTAACAAGTAGTGGAAACAAATTCATCCCAAAAAAATATTCTAGACTAGCACCACTTAACATACTCCTAGCCTTCTCCATAAGTGTCCTATTCATTCTTTCTACAACTACATTATGTTGTGGAGAATATGGAGTTGTCTTTCATCTCAGAATGCCACAATCTTTACAAAATCTATGAAAATCATGAGAAAAATTCACCACCATTATCAGTCCTCAAGTATTTTATTTTCTTTCTAGTGTACAACTCAACCATTGCTTTAAGTTCTTTAAATTGACTAAAAACGTCATATTTACTCTTTATAAAATATACCCATGTTCTTCTACTATAATAATCAATAAATAAAACATAATATGTGAATTTTCCAATCGAAGGAACATCTATAGGACCAAAAACATCAAAATGAATAAGATCTAATACACCACAATATTTATGAGAACTCAAGTAAAACAAAACGTGATTTTTTTCATAAATGCAATGCTCACAAAAATCAAAATCAAGATTAAAATTAGACAACCCTTCAATAAGGTTTTTATTTTCAAGGTCCTTAGACCCTTTCCTCCAATGTGGCCAAGTCTCTGGTGCCATAGCATAGTCTTCTCTATAGGTAATTTTTCTTCAAAAAAAGAGCACCCTTGGGTGCTTAAAAACCATGACCATCCGCTGAAGATGAAACCCTCACATCTTCCAATGAAGTAGCCATAGTCTTTCTTTTCAAAAAAGTAATATTGCATTCATCAATGCATGCATCAATTTTATACAATGTGGCATATTTTATACCTCTAGCAATCACCATATCACCTCTAACAATATTACATCCTGCATCAAAAAAGACTACCTGCACATCCACATCTATTAGTTTTCTCACATATAACAAATTTCATGCTAATCTAGGGATATGCAACACACCATTAATCATTTTATCCTACCATCATGAAACTTGATTCTAACTTTACCACAACCAACAATATTTAAACAAGAATCATCACCCAAGTACACCTTACCTCCATCAAATTTTTTATATTCATAAAACCAATCTCTATTAAAGGTCATATAAAATATGCACCTGAGTCAATTAACCATGCATCACTACATGCACAAGTGGCCAAATTTATGATGAATGCATCACCATATTCCTTCTTGGATTCAAAATTAGAATCAAATATCTTCTTCTTCTCCTTTTCTTCTTTGCACTCCTTATGAAGTGTCCAGGCTTACCAAAGTTCCAACAAATAACTTTGGACTTTCTAGGAGATTTGGATCTCCCCTTGGATTTGAATTTATCACACTTCTCATTCTTCTTTCCTTTTTTCCTTAGGTCTTCTAGAAACATATAAGACTTCCTTGGCACAGATGGATACCTTACTCTTCATATCTTCAAAGAGAAAAGAACCAACCACATCCTCATACTTCAATATAACAAAAGTACTCCTAATAGTCATAACAAGAAAATCCAATGAATCAGGCAAAGAGAAAAGCAAGATATGATGAGCCACCAACATATTGAATGCTTCCAAGTGGTCTATAATTCATCCACCCTCTTCCATCCTTAAGGAAAATAATTTCTTTCTTAAGAAAATATTATTCACTAAGATTTGGCTTGATACATTTCACCAACTTTCTTCCATAGTTTGTGTGCAGATGTTTGTTCATAGACATTGATAAAAAAAATTCTACTAGGTACAATTTTATTAGACCCTTGGCTTTACTGTCCATAACATCATATTGAGTAGCCAATGTAGGATCTACATGCCTTATAACATTATCATAAATAGCATCCCACATATCTAAATCTATGAACATATCCTCCATCTTCAACTTCCAAATCTCAAAATTATATCTAGAAAAAATCTCTACCTCTATTCTCCCTGATGTGCTTGCCATCTGAAATTCTTGCAACAATATCACAAAGTATCTTCTACATAATCTCCCACTAAAATCTAGATTAGTTCAAAAAAATCCAACAACCCACAATTGAAACCAAAGGTGATCAAGCTCTGGTACCATTTCTAAGGAAGCAAGGTAGAGGAAAAAATTCCTACACTAATCTCGAGAGGAGGGTTATACAATTTTTTAGATCTGGACAATTACAAAAACTTAAACATAAATAAACATAAATAACATTCATACCACAACATAGTGATTTATGTGGAGAAAACCCTTTCGAGAGGAAAACCCCACACTTCAAAAGCCACCCAATATATTATTTAAAATTTAACAAGATTGTAATATATTTACAAAACATCTTTCTCATAGGATTATTAGAAACTAGAGATTTGGAGGAAACTCAATAGCTATAAGACTCTTTCACACAACCTCCATCTCATGCACCTAATATATAGGAGATACAATACATGAAATCATCAAACGGTATTACAAAACCATGAGCTAAAACTACATAAAAAGTGGCGCCCATCCTTATCTCCAATAACAAATACCTATGATGTGTCAAAACACACACCACTACATGTAACTTCCCTTTTACAACTCACTTATGTGTCCAACATATTTTTACATCTCCCATTTCAAGAGACCAAACTTTCGAAGGCCATAACTTTTGAACTCAATGTCTAATTGACAAACCCTTTGAATCGTCAAAAGCTCGTGGAGTGCTTTTTCAAGTTATAGCCAACTACACTAGTTACAACCGCTTTCAGGCTCCAAAAATTCCTCTAAGGCCTTCAAAATGGACTTTGAAACTTAGAAAAATGAACACTTTATATCTTCAAATCTAGAAATGATCTTTTGATGAAAATTTATGAGCATGCTCATTTAGCCAATCCTAAGCTTTTGGAATTTTTTTGCATCAACTTGTGCTAAAATGTAAACTTACTATAAATAGTAACCTCATGTAATTACAAGGTTGAGACACCATTTTCCTAACAATTGGTACAATTGTCAAAAAACCATAATATTGCATATTTTATAATAAACAATCATTATGGTATCAAGGTTATTTTTTATGTAATATTATTGGTATGATGATTTGAGATTAGAAATATTAAAATATGGTGGAGTGCAACACCTTATTGGTCTAGTATAGGAAGGGTTCATAATATCATAGTGCTTGTGAATGGTAAAAAAAAATGAATGTCTATGTCAAGCATACATTTTATTAGATTGAGCAACATAAGTGTATAGTTCATTGCTCCTTAAAAATATTGCAAGTATGTGTGGCTATAACATTGATAATGTAGATTAGGCAATTAAATGTTCTTTATATTGGAACCTATGTAGTGATTGATCATGACATGCTACTATTATCAAAACCCTAGGATTAGTGCAACACTTAAATATGGATAGTTGTTTTGGTTAATTGAATAAATTGATTTCCTTTCCTTATGATAGGACATCTCGTGAAGCCATATCGAGGCTTGCATAATGGTTGCATTGTGAAGGTATTTTGGTTGTAGTTATCTTGTATGCTAATATCTCCTTAGTTATAATATACAAGTATATAGGATAATATTGTTATTAGTTTGAGCCAAGTGTTTGACCCTAGTTGTATGAAAAGTATTACAAGACCTCCTTTGGATTCATGAGTAAAAACTTGTTATATGCTATCGTATGTTACCATTATTCATTTCATAATGATAAATAAAGTATCACTATGAAGGGATTAATAATCCAATTTGTTTTCTTTGTGCTTGGTAGTGTGATCCTTGAATTTTGGTATAATATATCAATTCTTGTCATTTGATCATGTTTGTACATTAGATGACAAGTCCTAAATTTGAAAATATAAGCTACATGTACAAGAAAGCTACTATTACATGTTGTAGGGTGAGACTTGTAAATGTAAACCTTACAAAGTGAAAACAAATTAACAACTTTAACAAGTGGGGTATTCATGTGTAAGCCTTTTGAAGTTAGTACCCTTAAGATATATGTTCAAAGTTGATATAATTGAATTACTTGAATTATATTTGAATGAAATTTAAATTGAATCTTCATGGTACAAATAACCATCTCCTTTGTAAGGATTTTTGAACCAAAAAGGGTGGGACCCATTGTTCCAAAAAGGGTGGATTTATTATTATGAGTTACAAAGAGTTGTTGTGAAGAGTTCCTAACAAGCTTGACATTAATTGAAATATTATTTAGGAGTTCTAATACCATTATTCTAGAAATACTATTAATTCCTAATAGCTATACTCATCTTCCCTAGGCTTGGTATCAATGTGGCTTAAAATTCAATAAACTATGAGGTTTTAAATACTTGTAAATATTGAGAAGATACCAAGATGTAATAGTGGCAATAGGAATAATTAAATCCTTTAATGCCATTCTATCCTCCTTGGTTAATGGAATAATAAGACATGCTATATAATTCTAGAATGGTATTTGGGTATTGGGGAAAAGGCTTTCGATGACTACTAGATATGAATTGAACTCTTGGTTATAAAACCTTCTATATTGAATCTATTATGTGGATTTTGAATGGAAGTTGTTTCCTATGTGTTTGTGTAAATCAAGGTATTTTCATGTTGAGTAATAAGCTTAGCCCTTATGTTGATAAGACAAACCTTGGGATGTTCAAGTTGGACTCGGAATAATAATGGTGGTGAGGTCAATCTTGACATGCTTGGATGAAAGTGTCGTGGTATAGGTTTGCTAAATTGGGAACTAGTGCATATGTGTCATTGAGAGACCTTGTAAGGAGAACTATGTGTGACTTAAATCTTGTTTGTGATGAGAAATAAATAGGTTCAATACCAATTGTTGGGAAATTCAATATCTATCCAAAAATGAATTCAATGAATGAGATACAAGGCTTGGACAACAACATGCAAATCTGAAACTTAAATGCAAATCTGAAAATTAAGCTGCCTTAATATGGAAATACCATGACTAGAGCCATCTTCTTTATGATGCCAAAAATCAGCCAACATAACATGCTTATAAACACTACCTTATGTGAAGTTATAATAGCAATAAATAAATAATGTCATCAACATAAGATAGCAGAAAGGAGGCACAAATCAACAACGCAAGAGAATCACATAACATAGAATTTACGTGGAGAAACCCTTGCGGGAAAAAACTCCACCAAGAAGAGAGGTCAAGTGTGCATTATCATAAAATAAATAAGATTACAATACAACCACTTCCATCTCTTCTTTGCCTCCAACATGGCAGCACTTGTGTACTTGTGAACAACCTCCTTATGCCTCAACCTGTCCTTGTTCTTGCAGAGTAACACTACATTCAATTGTTCCTCCTTTATTCTATATCCAAGAGGCTAAATTTATAAACTTGTGAGGGTATCTAATGCACCAAACATGTTTCCCAAAGATGACCCTTCATTCCAAACATCCCCAACCTTTGGATTAGCTCATTGGAATGAAAAAGGACATCGATTTTGGCTCCAATACTTTCCCTCCAACTTGGGCGCCCAAAACATGAGAGATAAACATATATTAAATACAATAAATGATGAAAAATTGACACCTATTGCCTCTTTCCAAGCATCCACTTGGAGAACCCCAAAAGTCACTTATTTATCATTTCCTTTATCTTTTATAATGACATTCTAGGCATCCACAAGTGGGGAAAACAATATTAAATATTTATGTCCACAACCCACCTTTATCACTGCTAGTGGACCCATCACCCCTTATGAGTATATTACAAACAATGGTGAGAATTAATATTCCAAAATATTTTCCCAATACACCCTAAGTGCTTAGAGAAACTTTCCAAGGATGTTGGGACCATGAAATAGGATTTACAAGGTGGATGGCACCTTAATCCTAATAGTTTGGAAGTGGGTATGTAGGCAGTCCTTGGGTGAAGGATGCCCTTGTGACCTCAAGTCCATAGGGGAGGGTCTAGGGGGGATAACTCCTAGATTTTAGGGTTGTTACTAATTGCTTTGACCTTATCTCTTAAGTAGGCTTTAAATGAGGCCGAAATGGGTATTATATGGTTATAAAAAGTTAAGAGAACCTAGTAACTCACATTTAGTACATAATGTGTTTCTAAATAGTAAGTTAAATGAAGGGAATGCATTTGACTACTTAGTAGTGGATAATTTTTGAGTTGAGCTCGTCTTCTGTTGGTTTTAGGTGATTTATTTTATTTTTTGTGAAAATTAACTTCATACTTATATGAATATGTATAGGCTCCTAAATACATCAATTATAATATACTTATTCCTATTTAGTAATCTCTTTTCCAATTATAATTCTAAGTTGGGTATAGGTGCTAACTTTTACAACAATGGATGGAGTAAGGATCCAATGAGGGCATAGGTAGAGGTTGTATACTTCTAATACATAGGCTACTCCTCTCCATTTGAGGTAATCACTAATGGATAAATCCTATGACCCACTCAAAGATAAGCTTATCAATGCTCGAGATTGACAGTAGTTAAGGAGTGTACTATGCTGAAGGACTATTAGCCACACCACATAGATAACATGATGAATTTCACCTATAGCATGTGGGCCTTAGATCCAACACCACAGATGAGATGAATACCATGTGTTACTCTGGAGGCCTAAATGGATTCATCCAGGAGCATGTGCGACTTGGGGCCAATGACATGTTGATAATGGATGTCCAGTGTATGCTAGAGGGTTGGATGGTTTTCTACCAATGAAATGAGAGCCTTAAGGCCAACAACATGTAGGTGATGGACCACCTTGTTTGCTTAGCCATCCAATGGATTACAAGGAAGATAGTTTCTAATGAAGAATATGTAGGTAATAGTTGGACCAACCTCCTAGTATAGCTTTGGCATAACCTGATGTAGGTAATGGTATCTTAGATTATCAAAGGTAGGTAACACCTTGGTTGTATGGTCATTAGGAAGTTGAACCTATGCATTATAGGTTGGTCTAAATGTCTATTCTCTCACCAAGGGCCATATAATCCACTTGAATGGGGTGGATAGGCATTGGTGAATTCAAGGGATTTTTGTGTGTTACCTTGTGATGTGTTTTGTTTTACTTAATCTTTATCCAATGATGACCAAAAGTAGTAAGGGATGCTTTCCATCATCATAACTGGTGTAGAAGATCAAGGAAAATAGTAGGTGAATAGTCACTCATTGTGGATATGTTAGTCACTCATTACATACATGTTGGTTAGTCATTGTGTATATGTGACATATGCTAGAGCTAGTCATTGTGTATATGTGACATATGTTAGAGCTATTTGCTATGTATATGTGATGTGTATGAGCTAGTCACCCTATGTATATGTGATGTACGCTCGAGTCACTCACTAGAGGAATTGGGGAATTATAGAATAATATGACCCCTACTATTTGTGTATATTTGTACACTAAGGATTGGTAATATTTGATATGTAACCAAAATTTAATGGTAAATAGTTATATCATTATTTTATGATTGGACTAAGTTTTATTAATAGGCATGGTTTAAATCTAGAGATTAAATATATCACACAATAGGAGAGAATGAACTCCCCCAATATTCAAGGGTGAACTACAAAGCCTTTGGGATGCATAGGCAAGGTCGTCAAGAATTAACCCTCAAGTCCTAGGTCTAGGTCTAGAGATGACACTAACATCAAGATCTTACGACCTTCTATTGTAAGCATAATGTTGAGCACACGATTATATTGAGAGAGGGGCATGAATCAGTATAATATAATATTTTAAATTTAAAACTTAATTAACCACAATAATAACAACCATGCAAGATCTACCAATTATGCAACAAGAGGAACACACACTTTATGTGGAAACCCTTACGAGAGAAAACCACAATAAAATATTACTTTAATATAAATCTCTTTTACAATCTTTGTAGGCACCAACCTACTGGAGACACCAACCCCCACTACTAAGCACCAATTTACAAATCAAAGTTCCACCTTCAATGTTGCTTATTCAACAAATGATGGATAATTCAATCTCTTTTATTCATTCACTTCATGATTCCCTTCTTCTTATTACTTGCATAAATTACTTGCATCATTAAATAAGTTTTTATATCCTTCATAACTCTCATACTCACTCATATATACTCCATGATATTTGTTTACTCCATAGTATTTGAGTGATCTTCATATATATTCCATAACTTCACTTCATTATTCTTTTCTTCACTCACTCTATCTTCTTTATTTATGTATAATCTATTGCTCATGAAACATAGAAAAAAGGTGATTCTAAGTCTAATGCAAATAACCTAGGATCAATTTTCTTCTTTTTTCTAGAGATTCATTAGGATGCAAATCAACAAGGTGATTAGATTGACTTTCAACCATGAAGGTGAGTCAATCAAACCTAGATCTGATCCTTTTTGAGCCTTGGGAATTGATTAGAATTGAATTTTCTTAATTAACCTAATTAAACTATGTGCCCTAATTTGAAAATGCAAGATTTTGACAAGTGAGAAGTTGTAACAAAAATTTACCAAAAAATATGAGAAAAGGCATAGTTCTGTGTACCTGTCCTATAAATTTGGAGCCAACTTGAATAGGAGGACTAATTTTTCGTAAGGAATTTGCATCCTTGTAGGGATATTCCAAATGTATTTTCCCAGTCCTTTGATGCCGGATCAAAGCTTCCCGATTCCACCTGAAATTTTTCGGATCACTATCAAATATTTCTTTAGGTGAGTTCTTGTGGCTTGTCAAGGTTCAGGGTTTCAAATGCAACAATGGAAAATTGATCTTCAAACTTCCTTCAATCTCCTTCAAACCTGAAACTTGTACATTCAAAGAGAGAGGAAGAGTTGTGCCATTTAGGGGCTTTCCTCAGTCAAATCTCGTGTTAGTGTTTCCACTTCCACAATGACAATGTCAATGATAAAAAATATAAATGATAGGAAGGAATGATGAATCCACAAAGTGCTGCAACTCACCACCCTTCAATGGATTCCTTAAAGGACTAAAGTCATGCACATCTCCTCAAGGTCTTAGACCTTGCTTGCTCAATTTGCTTGAATTGCTTGGAGACCTAAAAAAGAGTTAGACTTCACAAACAATGATAACATGAACATACATAAACTCATAGAGGATTTGACATGATGTTTGAATCTTGAATTGCTGCAATAATGTTCACAAATCTACCCTTGAGTGCTCTTGACTTGCTCGATAGTGCTATATTCATTCACTTGTTGCTAGATCATTCTTTTTCCTTTTTGTTAGGTTTGAAATGATGCAATAACTAGGTATTTATATGCAATCCTTCTCATTTCCATAAATTAAATCTTGATAGCCACCTTTAGACACTTGAATTGCAAATAATAAACTTGCCAAAATTGACATATTTGAATTTTGAGCCAAATAGAATAGGGGGACACTTTCAACAAAATGAGAATCATTCACCATAGGGTGTTTGTGTCCCAATCCTATTTTCTAGAAATTAATGTGTTGAGGGAAAAGTATTAGATGCATGCATTTGTTTACTGCTTGCAATTTGTTAGTAATTGTCAAAAATGGGTCATGGAATGCATAATCTAAGAAATTAGGAGTTCAATTAGGTCAAATAATTTAAGGGGGAACAAAACATAGTGTCAAATTGTCAAGGGTGACAATTTACGATGCTACAACTCCACTCTTCTTTATTGATATATCTTCATTTATGCACTGGTCAGATTAGCTTAAATTCTAATAATCTTCATCACATTGCTCTTATTCCTCTTTAAATCTATACATAATCTTCTATTCAAATATGCATATATCACTTTAGATTTATGCTATTGCATATCAAAAATCTACACTTTTATGACTAATCTTGCAATAATTTACTGCTCTAAATCTGCACCTCTTAGAATTATATTTCATTTATTCTTCCTATGCTCTTCTCATATTTTCTTCACCCATTTATTATCATGTTTATATCTTCTATCCTTCTATGGAGAGAGGCATCCCTTTGAAATAGACACAACTATTGCAAAGGAGACAACTTTTATTAACACACCTCTTCAAAAATGAATTGTCGCCCTTTCTAAAAATCACTACTCTACTTAATATACTCATAAGCTAATCGCATCATATGCTCCCTTTGTTTGTTATCAATGAAATACATCTTGGATGCCAAAGGTGAACAAATTCTTTTAAAAAATTAACTTTAATTAAACAACCATCTTTACAAAATTAATGTTGCCGTTGTCTTCATAATCACTACCTTTTAATTAATCATTTCTACCTTATTGTTACTACCTTTTAAAAATATACTCACAAACTTTTTTAATATAATCTTTGTCCTTTCTTTCACTAATATTAGTCACTGCTTCTTTTATAACATAAGCTAATCTCATTAAATATGATTGTTTCCTTTTAATCATTTGTCTTTAACCTTAGCCAATGCTATTAATGAATAGTTACCCTCCATAATAAATTGCTTCCTTGACATAAAATGATCGTTGCATTTTCTTTATTAACATGGCAAGTGTTTCTTCATTACATCCACATCATTAATAACCTCATAATCTAATTATACATCAATTATACTATTCTCTGTCGATGTCCCCATTCGAGATGAAGAACTTTCAAAATATGAAGCAATAAGCAAGTCAACTTCGGGGTAATTTTTAAGTCGATATCTCTAATGCATCGATATTGCAATTCTAGTACTAGCATCCAGATTCGTACGAACTATCTTAAGAGGATTAAGAACCACCATAGTTCGTGGGGCTATCCTTACTACTATTGTTCCTTTTTTACCAATCACTTGTCCTTATTGCCATTGTTCCTTCTTTATTCATATCCATTATCATTGTTGCTTCCTTCATTGCCTCAGTACTTAGAAATTGATTGGTTGTTTAATTTCCTTGAGCACAAGGATACTTTGTTACTCAAATTATGGAATACAAAATTCTTTAATTGCAACCATTTACTCCTTCAATAACAACTCACCCATAACATCTCTATCATAGCTTCCTTGTTCTCCTAGTGTCACCATCACTCTCACTGTTACTCTCAATCTGATTTCTCCTTTGACATCAAGTGGCCAGTCAACAATCTTGACCAAGCATAAACATGTCTTTTTAATCTACATTAATGCACACTTGTGAGGCATCATAACCTTGTCTTTTAGATGGCGATTAGTGGGATTTGGCCTTCATTCGATCACCGACTTTCTTTGTGAACAATGTTTTCCTTCATCGACAAAAATGCTTTTACACCTTTGACATTAATGATAATCTTAGACTTCTATCAAGACAATACTCTTCCTTTAGTTCATAGATTTCATTTGACATCAATGACAACCTCATTCCATCTTTGACATCAATGACAACATTTCCAACATATAAGTGGTGGCATAAAGTTGTATACACCACAATGTTTGAAGAAATTATGAAGTCAACACTTCTAATATAGAATAAAGATGCCTGATCAATTAAGTTGGTACTTGTTGAATTAAATAAATAATAATAAATAGTAGCAACCAAGAGACAGTTATTACACTCACACCCTCATTGCCTAATTATATTGCATTGCATTGCTTATTTTACTCTTATGTTATTCATATTTACTAATTTGCTTGATAATTTCCTTATGGTTTCCTAGTTTTATGCCTACTCTTACCTTATGCTTGTTTATTTGATGATGACCTTTGATTGCCTATGCTTATCATTCTTATCTACTTGTGGTTTCATGACACATGCCCAGTGATGCATGGCATGTGTTTATGACCTTACCATGCTTTGAATTTGCGATCCTTACCATGCTTCGACCATGCCAATAATTCTTGTGCTATACTTATTGAGCCTTCTCATGCCATTATCTTATGCCTAGATTGATCATATGCTCATATGCTTAGTGTTTACATCCTATATAACAATTACATGTTATTTCATTGCCATATCACGTGCTTTTAGAGCTCCCTAACAAATTAGGAGGCATCATACCTTCCCCATTTTATATTATACTTGCATTTATTTCTCACACTTCTAGAACTATCCTTTTATGTCAAAAGCATCATGCCTTCCATATCATATTGTGCTCACATTCCTAATTATGTTCCTTGAGATACCCTACCACATAAGAGGCATCACACTTTCCCCATCCTATTGATTGTTCACATGTTATATCATGGGTCAAGAGGTATTTGTACATGTAAACACATGGAAGATATATCTAGAAATAACAAGGAATATCCTCATTACATGATACGTTTATAAGAACATTTCAATTTATAACATTAAAAAATAAATGTTTACATCAAAATCATCTAGAACATATGCAGATGTGAGTGTTGTCTTTTATATTCATTCAAGATCATAAAAAGGAATTGAACTAGGAAATCACAATGTTTACAATTTCATAATCTACCTAAAACATTTCTAAAAATGTTGTCATTACGAGTGATAACTTTAAGAAACCCCCCTAAAAAATAGATATAAAATATTAGCAAATCTTTTATTTTCTTGGGAAAAATATTAATTTCTATTGGAAAATCTTTCCTTTTTTGAAAAAAAAATTAATTATTGATGATTTTTTAGATCACTAAAATTTTGTAGAAAATATTGGTGAATCTTAGAAAATAATAGGAAAATGCATTAATTATGATGGTGAATTCTTCTAATCTAATCATAATAATCTTTATGGAGAAGTAGGGGCATGAGGGTGGAAATTATCAATGGGTTTAAGGGGTAGACTATAATATTTACTTTCCACCATTAGTTTACAATATTATCTAACGGCCCTTGTTGTATTCCATGAGGTAAAATGTATTGGTGATCTGTAATGCTCATGGGCTCGAAATTGCTTTTGAAAGCAATTTCTAAGCTAGTAAGATTGGGCAAGAGCTTAAAAAATATTCTATATTATTAGTTCCTACCAATAGGTAAGTATACTGATGCAATTTTTGTAGTTATTCATTCGATCTTGACATAGAATTGAAAAAATGTTCAAAATATTATAGTTTATGGTTAATTTTTTTATTCAATAATTTTCAAATTGTTTATATATTTTTCTGATTCATATTATGAATAATCAGTGTATAACTGAAATTATTATTTATTTTTAATATCTTGTTATTAATAAATATATTAAATCCGGATAAAAAATTAAACTATTAATGTAAAGTCTTATAATTTTTTAAAAAGTTTTTATTTTAAAATCGATGGATGTAGTTAATTCGTGGAAAAAATTCACAATATTGAAATTGAACACATGGTCCAGAAATCCTTGTCTGCATACATATGGGTACAAAGATATAGGCAAGATTTTGTCCAGTAAGTCTTCTCTGCATTAACTCTGTGTCATGTCTTTAGTCGTTTCTGCATTAATATGAAATATTGAAATATTTTTAAGATATGGTCTTCTATATATTGATGAGAATTGAAGAAAGGTCGACAATACAAGGTGTAGATTCTGTCCAGTAAGTGTAGTTTGAGAGAATAATTTTGAAGAGTGTATGTTCTGCCCTTCCAACAAAGCTTAAAGTTTTCAGATGTGAGTGTTGTCTTTTATATATTTCAATGAGTTAAAGTTTCACAAAGTTTGTCAATTTGTACTCAATACCATTGTAAGTAAATTCTTGCACCATCATTTGACAAAAGTTTTCTGGTAGGAGATATAATATGGGGTTCTAAGAAAATTCACTGTCAACAATTCATCGCCAACAATTCACCTTCAACAATTCATTGTGGAAAATTCACCACCAGCAATTCATCACAGTGGATAAGGTGGTGAATTTTCTTATAGATAAATTTGTTATTACGATGAATTGTTGGAAGTGAATTGCTGATGGTGAATTTGCCTAAAACCATAATATGAAATTCTCTGAAACATTCCCTGCATGTATAATAAATTTATTGACCCCAATTCACCATCTCTACATTTACAAACACAAATACAAAACTATGCCAAAACATGCTTTACATTTGCTGGTATTCACATGGCAACTAACATTACTCATTGCAATGGACTTCAATATGCAACAAATGATAAAAGATAGTATGGTTCAAAAGAAATGAATGAGGTTAGATATATACTGATACACATACCATTTCAAAGTTGCCCCATTCAAAAACATTTGACAACACTGAACGTAATAGAAATTTGAAGAAACGACAGTGGATTTTTTTTTTTTTAAATGTTCTCAGGCTAATAACCTCTGTTAGCCAGTTGCCAAACGATTGATGGCAAGTGACATGAAGTTATTACGCGTGTCCACTTAACTGGTGTGGTTGCCAGGCATGCATCTGGCAACAATGCCTAAGCCCTCTCTAAACACTCCTTAGTGCAATTTAAGATGTAATGGCTGGAGGTTACAAGTCAGACAATGTTAAAAGTTCTAATTAAGATATTGGCGGGCCCAGAGGTTAGACAACCTCTATGCATCCAGCAGAATATAAGTTGTATTTATTAATTAATTAAAAATAAAAAATAACAATTTTTTATTTTCAATTAATTAATAAATAGTCAATCGTGCATTCTATTGGCTGCACATATTCTCAATTAATTAATAAATACAATTAAACTTGCATTCTGTTGACTGCATAGACAGTACTTTTGCATAGACAGTACTTAGAAATTAACGTTGTAAGCTTGTCCCTTTGCAAACGAGACATTTTTGTACCAAATTAGAAAACAATTAATATACAAGATAAAATAGTCAATTGCAGTGAAAAGGACCATTCAAATAAAATAGATCATATGAATTACATCAATATACAATTGAAAATTAATTATTGGGTAATACTATGTATATTTAGAGTAATTTTAATTTAAAAATATATAATAGAAAATAATATTAATAGTATAAATGAAAAGTATGATACACTATTGATTTTAAATGTCTATTATGATTATAAATCTTAATAATCTAACAATTGACAATGACGGAAGGAAAAAATG
This sequence comes from Sequoia sempervirens, assembly GCA_007258455.2. Lineage (NCBI taxonomy): Eukaryota > Viridiplantae > Streptophyta > Pinopsida > Cupressales > Cupressaceae > Sequoia > Sequoia sempervirens. The sequence continues at coordinate 31,145 of VDFB02030118.1, forward strand.
TTAAAAGATTAAAGGTAATATGTTTTTGATAAGATAAGCAGTATTTACAGGGTGTTGTACCCTTTACACAGAGAGCCTAGAGGGTCAAAGAAAGCTAGTTCAAACCAAATGAACTAGAAGAGAAACAAATAGAGACAACTGACCGACAATTGTAGAACAACAAAACAAGGATTAGACAACCCCAGAACCAAAGGGGACCAATCTGACTCCCTGAACCCGAGGCTGCGAAGAGGCAACAGATTTGGGGAGTCCTTTCTTCCTCAACACAACCAACTAGGAAGGCTCAAAATCGAAATTAATATGTTATGAAAATGAAAGTAAAAAAATTTTAGACTAAATTAAATTTATTTGAAAAGATATATTTATGTGAAGATGTAGACATTTAAAGTTTGAGTCTATTGTTCAAGTATGGAGATGTTATGGGTTGCAAAAATATTCTTATATTCTTTTCTTTTGATTGCATATGTTAATTGTCTAGCTAATTGAAATTGTAGTCATTTTTAGTTTTGATAAATTCTTATTTCTATGCAACTTTTGGTTTAAATTCCACTCTCAAAGAGGTATTAATTTCATTTAGAAAATTTGGTGCTCTTAATTGAGATTTTGGATCAAATTTAAAGAGTATATGTCTATCTTATCCAAAATGAAAAAAATAGATGAAGCGAAAATACCACCAAACAAATATGACATGCATAAATATTCATCTCTCCTACGAATCAACAAAAAGTAAAAACATGTAAATAAATTTATAGAATGACTTTCATTTATACAAAGTTGAATCAATCAATAAATTTGACAAAAATACAATAGACAAGAAGCAATATTTAAATCAATCAACTACTTCAAAAATGAATCATGTAAATCTAAATCCTATTATATTTTTCTTAAATAAATAAAAGCAAACAAAATGCTTAACTAAAAAAACCTTCCATCTTTTTGTTGTGTATGGAAGGAGGCCATTGAGGTAGACAAAATTCAATGTCTTAAATGGTTTTTTAAAGAGTCTAGGCATGGAAATCCTTAATCAATTGACAAAAAAATAAAATAAAATACTTCTCTATAGTGGGAATGAAAACAATGATAGAAGAGATATTCCTATACTATAGCAACCAAGCCTAAGGATTTGTGGTAAGAAGATTTCTAACTTTGAAGAATACTTTCCACTTCACAAAGAACGAAGACCTCCAAAGAACTTCATGTAAGAAGATTCCTCAATCTAAAAAACTTTTTCTACTATACGAAAACAAATTGTTGATATATGTTTGAAAAGTGGCAAGTACAATAGAATTAGATTCCTATTTTATAATTTAGCTTAAATTTCAATCCAATGAGCATTTATTATAGTGTTTTACAATTAGTAGACTAATTGTTTACAAAATGAGTATTAATATGGTTCATTTGTAGCACATTTTCAAGAGTAACAAAAAATTGATAGATTATGGAGATCAAGGTGGATTGATTGCTAAGAAATTGCAATTAGTTCTTTTGCATCATAATCATTATAATTTTTTTGTTTTGATAATTAGATTCTTTATTCTAAATTTCATTTAATTCAATTATTTTGACAAAAAATTAATTTTGTCTATTTATTACAGTTATGTTGTTCATTTGTGATAAAATTATTGCTTTCTAATATCGACATTTTCTACATGCTATTTCATATTCTACTATTCTTTTCATATGCACTTTTGACTCTCACAACATTCTATGCTTAACATATTGGAATTGTGGAGGAAAATATTTTGAAGCCATTCGTGAATGTTAATGTTGACAACTTTTGAATTATAGAACCCATTTATTTTACATAAATAGCTACTAAAGTAGAATGTAAGTTTCCTTGATTGAAATTCAATATAGACATCTTTATTCAAAGAGTATTGAATCAAAGTACAAGCGCAACAAAAGTTACAAATTTTGTATTTATAAGCTTGCTTTCATAATACATGAGAAACTACTTATAACAAACTCTACTTACACCCTCTATAAATTGTTAATGGACTAAAACTTCATTTTTCTTCATTTATCTTCCTGATGATGCATCCTCATTTCCATTTCATAGTTCCAAATTTTTTTGCTATAGAAATTGAATCCTAACTCTTAACTTTTCGTTTAGGGTGAGAGAAAATTCCTATCCTACCTTACATAATTCCAAATGGTACTTTATGTAAAAGCTTCAACATGATTTTATAATGTATATTTTAACATTTTAACATTTTATAATTTTGTTGTAGCTAACAATGGAAAGTAGCAAAAGAATAGGAAAACAAAACCAAATTAGACAATAAAAAATATCCAAAAGTGATTAACATTTTTTATTTGTATGTATTCCATGCTAACTCAATTTTCCAACATTCAAATCATTTTCTTATAGGACTTCCTTGCAAATCAAAACTAAGAAATCAAAACTCAATATAATGGAAGATCTTAATGCTTGCAAAGCCAAAAACATATTTGAAGGAGGTGTCATTGTAGAGTATAAAACTACTTTGGATAAAACCAACAAAATGCATGAGGTGTTTCATGTTGACTTAACAAATGGGGAAGTTGAGATGACAACCACTCTAAACTTAATTGGTGACTTTGTAAATCAATACGATGCCATAATACTTTCAAGATGAACCATTTGTATTTCAAGCTTCCAAATTGCTCCTAGAAAGGACTATGACTGTGGTGATTATGACTATATACTCATCTTAAAGCTCACACTAGCACTATCAAAATCATACCACACATATATGTCAAGATTATAATTTCCTACCAAATACTATCATAATAAAACTACTCACAAGCATAGATGGTTATGATGCTAGAATCCTAGGTGCACTCGTGATGGCCACTAAAAACAAAGCTTTACAATATCTTGTTGATATAAATGATAAAGGTTTTAAATTCAATAAAACACAAGTGCAAATATGTTCTCAACTTCTTATGTAATTGCACTTTACAACATCTTATTCTTAACATTTTTTTTTAAATGAAACAAAAAATCATAACTTTTTTGGCAACAAAAATAGGTATAAATGCAATTGAATTTGGTACATTGGTTCTTCACATTGGAAGAACAAGTCCAATAAAATGAGTTCCCAACAATGATATTCAAAAACATTGTAAAACAAACAAATGCAAAAGAGAAGATAGCTTGTACATGCCAATCAACATATATTGGTGAACTAAATAATAAAAGAACCTTTGATCATTTAAACAATTTACTACACTCAACATTTGAGGCAACTAACTTCAAACTCTTAAATTTCTATAGCTACTAAAAAATAGTTTTCCAAACACAATAATACTTGATTGTATGTTGTAAGTTCATGAAGCCTTAGAAGTAGTCAATCCATTTTTCATTTCATTCAATGCATTATGTCCAAAATCTAACTACAAATTGACAACTATGGAGCACTAGAAGATCAAAATTTCCTATGTATTAAATACAATGAAGAAATTAGCTACATCTACTCCCTCTATCTCAAAATAATTCTAACAACTGATAACAAACAAAGACTTCAATATTCTTTTGATAAGTCTATCATTCAAGTTTTTCTCCTTGGCCTACAAAACATTAACTATCAAGAATACATTGAAGAAAAATTAACAATAATCTTCATACTCCAATTTTTTTGTGCAAAAGGACAACTCACTCTCAACTAGAACAATGCTATCATCAATGCAAGTTGTGTTGAACAATGATTGACATATTATACGAACATGTGTTATCATACTCCATGACCAAGTAATATAATAAAAAATATATAACAAAGAAATCAAATTGTTCTCTAACAATATGGTCTTTCTTCAAGATAACTTATTTTTAGTATAAGATAAAATGTCATATAGTCTATTATTCTTTGTTAGCAATATTTATTTTCCCTTGATTATAATGTCTCTTCTCATTTATTATATATTCTATATTTTCAACCAGTTGTTCTCTATTTATACATTAGTGCTTGTTACAATTGCTTATCGATTACAACAACAATGCGTCACAACTATATTATAACAAATTTGGTAGGAAGCTCGGTTGTACATGTTGCAATGGGAAAAAAATTGAAAAGAAATAAATTTCTAGTATTTGGGAGTATCCTTGACTTCTCATTTCAAATTACCACTTATGATGAAGGGTATGTTGAATGATCTAAAATTGGCACTTGTATTCAATCTATATTATGGACCTAAATACAAACTTCAATGATATAATTGCTTATTATGTTAGATATCATACCTTGTCTTATTTAAGATTGGTACAATAATCCATTCATTTTTTTCCATGAACTATTCTATAAAACTCTTGGATAATTGAGAATTCCAAGTTATGATAGTAATATGAAGAATTATCAGTTTTGTTCTAGACTAACCCTTTTTCTTTGTTTTCCTATTTTTGCTATTATACCTGTAATTCTTTGGTTGTTCCTATCCAATAAATCACTTTTGAAATCATTATGAAAACTTCAAGGCTCCCAATTGTGCTTCTCACCTTACTACACACTCTTTGTTTCTATTATTGCTAGAATAAGCAACGACACAATTATTTGCATGCTTTTCAACATAACTATAATTGGGATACTCGTGTCTTTACAAGACTTATGAACATTGGCACCTTATGAGATTCTAGCTATTTTCAAGATCTAGCTATGTCCCCACTAATAGGAGCAAGGCAAAGCTTCTTCCTTTATGCAAAATATTGGATAGCTTCATGCCAAATTTTAATATGTTTCTGCATACTCATGCCAAATTCAAGGCACTCCATGACTACCATCGAGTATTGTATTCCTTCCAAGTTGGTCATGCAATTACATGTCATGAAATTTTAAAGCTATGTCTTAATACTATTTGTTTAGATCTCCCAACTTTGGTACTCACAATGTTGTCAATGTGGTCTAGCTCAGCTTATATAACCCATCTCATTTGGAGAAGGTTTCCATGACTCACCTTGAAGATCCCATCTCAAATTTTCAGCAACCATTCTTTAATAACAATTTACATGATGTTTCAATTTGCACCAATAAGCAAACCCTTACTTGGTTGGTTGCAAGGGACTTTGTCAAAATAAGCAAAATTACTCTTTATTAGCTTTTGTTGACAAGTTTTCTCATTTAATGTAGAGGCTAGGAACAATTTCCATTGAGCATGGAGGAAATGATGAGAATATCTTATAAGTAATTCCTCATAATATTTCATAGTTCCACAAAGTTTCTTGATGAGGGGATGCATGGATGAGTTTCAAGGAACAGGGGGACCAAGGGCGTAAGTTTGGGGATGGTGAGGTAGCAATGGGGGGTAGTGTTGAGATACATATAGAACTTGAAAAAATAGTTATAAAAAGATGTATAAGAATTACACATGAAACTTTGGCAAACTAATGAAACTTAAAAACTACTAAACTCTGAAATGAACATTAACAATTTAACATCAAATAATGAAAATTTTGAATTTGAAATTTATATTATATTCAAGATTTCATAATGATGATTACGAGTACAATGATGATAACAAATGTTCAAAATAACAAATTGGAGTGAAATGAGGCCTCTAATCATCTCCAAACTCCTCATCACTAGAACTACTAGACTCAGACTCCACATAGTCAAGATCCTCCATACTAATACTAACTAGCCATGTTTGTGTAGTGTCCTCATCAATCTATGTTGGTTCCTTTGGCTCTACATCCCATTGTGATGCTTGTTGTTGATTTATGTTTGTGAGTTAAAATGAGGATTTGAGGGTGTTTTATAAGGTTTGTGAGGCTTAAGTGGGGCCCATTAGCCATTAGGGTTTGACCTTGGGCATTGGAATTAATGAAAGAATTATATTTTTTAATTCGAAACCTCCTTTTTGCTATATGGTGGTGGGAGATGTCCGGGCATCCTCGAGGCAATGGAGGGACCCCCACGAGTCCCTTAGACGTCTTAGGGATGTCCCTGTGTCCCCGACATCCCAAAGGAATTTCTTACGCCCCAATGGAGATGACAATGCAATAGGGGGATGTTTCCCCAAGTCCCCACATCTCGAAAATGTCCCCGTTCTAGAAACACATGGTTTGTTTTGGGGGGACTCATCCCCATGGAACATTGTAATGTTTCCACATTGTAAACTCCACCATGTATACTTGGCCTAGTACACTAGAGAATCATAGTTAACATTGAATGAGGTGTTTACGCACTTGTACAATGTATTCTCTAAGTTTGTCACACTCAATGAGGTGTCTTAGCACATGCACGGTTCACTAACTAAACATATATTAAACTACTAATTATTGTTTTGTTGGGCAACTTGTATCCACTTAATTGTAGTTGTGATTTCTTAGTAGTATAGTGGTTCAAGGGCAGTTTGAGTCCAAAAGAGAGAAAGTCATGCTATCTGATTTCTCAATACTATCAAGATATTAATTTCTTTAATTTAACTAATACCTATGCATTTTTCATTGATAGGGTGGTATCTACTAAGTGCATTGTTTCAAAATGAATTCAATGGATAAATGAATTTCATATTTATAATGATACGTAGAAAATGTGGTACTTGTCACATTTACATGTATCATATGCCAAGTGTCAAAGGTGGATTTGTACCATACACAAATGATGGCATTTGCTCAATTATCAACCACAATAATGTCTTGTTGCAATCATATAGGAAAAGGATATACAAACCATTTGCAAATGATTAAAGTGCTCAATTATTTATCGTTCCACTCTATTTTGTATCTTTGGTTGTTAATCTTATGCTTAAGTTTTTTTTTTCTTTCTGGTTGTTTCTAGAAAATGTAATATAGGTTTTTTTTTCAATTTAAATGTGCAAAGCTTTATATTAAAATCTAGTTTTCTATTTATTAATGTCATTTGAACAAAGAATTTTATTTGAATGTACTGGTTGAACAATTCAAAGATTAAAAAAACTTAGAAACATGTTCTAACATTTAGATTAATTCCAAAAAGTGCAGATTGTAAAGGTTTGGTACTCTCTATTTGTTTTTCTTTGTGTTTATGGAAGCAAGTTGCATATGGCCTTTGCTTTTTTCTATGTTTTTAGAAGCTATAACTCTAATAGTTTATCAGCTTGCTTTTAGAATGTTGTTGTTGTTTTTTTTTTTTAATATAAATACAAACTTCATGTTTGAATGGTGAAATTGATCCCTTCAGGTATATTGTTTGATATTGTTATTGCTTGCCCAAATCAATTTGAATGTTATTTAATTTACTTTCATTTATTTTTTCTATCATTGATGATTTAAAAATATGTAATATAAAACAAAATATTTGCCAATAGTTCTTGTATCATAAATGCAATCCACATTCTACAACCATATTTGCATTTTAAGCTTAACGTATTAATTATCATATATAATAAAGTAAAGTACTAGGCATGAATTGCCATTACACCTTGGGTCACGATCCTAGGGCAATGGCTAATTACTATGCCAAAGGTGATTAATATTTTTCGATTCTTTGTTTGACTTCAACTAGTAGTCCAGTTTCTGATTCATTTTGGTTTGAAAGATAGTCAAATTTCTCAAGTTTCAATTTTAGATATGTAAATAAATACCTTCAATATGTGATTATCCTACTAAGTGCAAACTTTTCTTTTTTTAAAGCATGATTATAAAATGGTTCAATGGAAAACTTTTTTGGATGGAAAGTTAGAGATTTTATGATTGTAAATTCAAACATTCATTTGGAAGATAAGAGGATTAAATTTGTTTTTCTCTAGTGTATGCTTATCCGAACTAAAGTGGTGTTTGCTTTAATTCCAAATTATTTTCAATCCTACAACATAAAACATACAACTATTAATCTTCAATTTTGATTAAAGTGGTATTTGCTTTAATTCCAACTTACTTACAATCCTACAACATAAAACATACACCTATTACTCTTCAACTTTGATTACTTTGAAGGACTTGTATATGCTACCTATAAAATTGATCATCCCCATTAGAATTTTCAATTAACATTTCAATTTCTATTAAAAAGTTTTTTGTTTGAGATTCTTGTTTTTATAGCTATATATTGACACTTATTTTTCACTAGATTTATTAAAAAACCAACTAATTTTGATTTAAAATGGATCATCTTAATTGCAATTGGCATGTATCATACCTAGGAATTTCAATTTTATACTTATTCCTTTTACACAACCACCACTTTTTTTAGAATATAATTGTTCTATGTCCAAACACAATAATCGATATATTCTATAAAAAATAAATCAGCACTTGAAAAAAAATTAAATTAAAAAATAACACCTAAATGAGTATATGAAGAACTTAAAAAATTACATAATAATATAATAAGAATGATCAACTATTGGATAATAGTTTGGTGTTAATATAATTTGACTGCATTGGAATTGAAAATGTCCACCTATTGCCCACTCGCTCTCGCTCGTTGCAGGTTCAAACTCACTTGTCCCGTCCACCACACCCTCTACTTGCAACGGGTTTGTTGTTCTTCCTTGAGCTTAGCCAATTGCCCATAACACCCTATTGGGTGATGACTATCACATTCTGGCATGGGTTCCTTATATCGACCCTAGCAATGTCTTGGGGTTGCTACGCCTATGCTTGTGCTTAAGGTTGACTCGACCCCTACTTCTAGTGTCGTGGATGTAGGTTGTGCCCCTCCTTTAGTGCTTGCGTCTACTGTTGGTGAATGCAGCTTTGCTCAAGCAATTGGGTCTATCTTGCTCACCCTTTGAGGGATGTCTGAAATCTCATCCTATTCTTTGTGTCAAATCATCCTTGGTGGCCATTTGTGGCCTAGATGTGGTGGAAAATGAAGATTTCTACTATTGTAAAGGTTTGAAGTGCAAATTCTCCAACCTTTGGCCCTATCTTCCCAACTTGCACAACTAAGTGTTGGTTCCTTGGAGGCCTCTTGTAGCCGATAAGATTGAGCTCTTCCCTTGTGCAAAAGGTGTTTTCATTGCTTCCTTTGCCTCTCCTAAGGACATAAACTTGTTGTTGGGTAACTTGTGGCCTTGGGGAGAGCACCCTCTTGATTAAACTTTGGTCAACTTCCTTTAACCCCCTTTCTCGAACTCAATGAATGCTTAGCGTGGGTTAGACTTTTGAATCTTCCCCTCTAGTTTTGGTAGGTTTCCTATTACGAGGCCATTGACAACTCTATTGGTGGTTTCTTGAAGGTTGGTGATTCCACTTCCTACATGGGGCACTCTGCTTTTGCTTGTATTTTGGTGGATATTGACATCTCCAAGCCACTTCATGGGATGTGGTTTTCATGGTTGGGGATAAGCCTTAGACTCAACCTTTGGATTATGGGGACCTCCCCTTTAGATGTCATTGATGCTTCTCCATTGGTCACCTGGCTACAAATTGTCCTCTCTCACATCACAAGGGCTTTGCTACGTGGTGGAAGGATGCTAACAAAGATCACTTAACTATTCATGCTCCAAATTCTCAGCTGGATGACTCGTCTCAGGATGATGAATCTTTTGCTTCTGGTATTGCTATGACATGTCCCTCAGAACCTCTTGCCCTATCCTCATATTCTATTCTACCCTTGGCTTCAGATAAGATCCAAACTACTCATGTGGTGGATGGCCACCCTTCACCTCATCATTCCTTGTTTCTCTTATTGTGTGCTGATGGGCTCTCTGTGGGTGAATTCCCCCCCTACTATCCCTTGTTCTAAGAGCTTGGATGCTAATGTCTCTTGGATTGTTGTAAAATGAAAAAGGGTCCTCCTTTATCACTTCTCCAAACTCACGTTCAAGTGTTGAGTGAGAGGCCAACCCATTCTAGACCTGGTGGTCTCTAAAAGGGATCTAAGGGGTCCCAAATTTTTCATTTGTTTATTGTCGTTCTTTGCAATTTGGAGGTTATTGTCCCTCTCTTTTGGTTGTGTTGTTTCTCTATTGTATCTGGCCAACTTGGGCATGTTTTTTGTTTCCTTAAGGCGGCTTTGTAAAGGATCGAGATCCTAGTTTCCCTCTTTCTTTATTCTTTGGTCTTATCGTACAACAATCTAGGCCCTTTCAAAATCCCAACTTACCTTAGTTAAAACAGTTTGGTGGTAATAGGCTTAAAAAGCTTAAGGATGCATGGAAGAAATCTCCTAGAGATTGGATAAGCTCAATTTTGATGGAGGTGTAAAAGGAAATCTAAGATTAGCAAGAGGAGGAATGATCTTCAGAGATAATGATCAACAACCTCACTCAATAGTTGAGATGTCACTCCCATTTGTTCTCCCATATGTTGTGCAACTTCCATCCTTTGATGTTGGAGATTCAAATTGTGAATTCTCGCCTGTGCTCCTGATCTCCCATGACATGTTGGGAGGCGTTCCCCCTTCAACACTTGTTGTCAATTCAAGTATTGTTGAGGCTGTTATGTCTATGCCTAGGGCTTTTGATGGGGTCATTGATGTCAACATTGGCTCATCTCCTACTCCTGTGACTTCTATTGGGGTCGATGGTGTCTCCATTGGCTCGCCTTTTGCTTTTGGGGTTGTGGGTGAGGATTGCACCCCACATCTAAGGCCTGCTACAGTTGCTGGTGGTGGGAGCTTTGCTCATGTGGCCGGTGTTGCTGCTATTCATCCTTTGAGGGTGAAATCTTGTCCTCTTCCTTGTGCCAAATCCTCCTTGGTGGTGGTTTGTGGGTTGGATGTGGTGGAAAATAGGACTTATACCAATGTAGGGGCCTAGTATGTAGATTCTTCAATCTTTGGCCTTCTCTTCTTAACCTTCACAAATGGGTGTTGGCTTCTTGGAGGCCTTTTGTGGCTGGTAAGATTGAGCTCTTCCCCTATGCTAAGGGTTTTTTTATTGCTTCCTTTGCCTCTTCTCAAAAAATTGGTTTTGAGTAAGTTGTGGGCTTGTGGGGAGAACTCTTTCTTTATTAAGCCTTGGGCAACCTCTATTAGCCATCTTACTGAAGCACTAAATGTGTGTCCAATGTGTGTTAGACTCCTGAACCTCCCTTTGAAATTTTGGGAGGTTTCATACTATGAGGCCATTGGCAACTCTATTGGTCGCTTCTTGAAAGTTGACAATTCCATTTCCTACATGGGGCACTCTACTTTTGTGCACATTTTGGTGTATATTGATATCTCCAAGCCTTTTAATGTGGATGTGGTTTTGATGGTTGGGGATAGGTCTTGGACTCAACCTCTTGATTATGAGGGCCTCCCTTTCAGATGTCGTCAATGCTTCTATATTGATCCCCTGTCTATGGTTTGTCCTCCCTTGTGTCACAAGGGCTCTGCTACATGGTGGATAGATGCTAACGAAGATCACCTAACTATTCATGATTATGATTCTTCGTTGAATGAATCCTCTTAGGGAATGGACGAGTCTTTTGCTTCTAGTGCTGCTCTCATATGTCCCTCAAACCCTGTTGAGGAACCTCCTGCATTGACCTCACAACTCAATCTGCCCTTGGCTTGGACCAGCTCCAGACTACTCATGTGGTGGATGGCCTCCCTTCACCTCATCGTTCTTTGGTTCTCTCCTCTTGTGTTGATGGGCTCTCAATGGGGGAATCCCCCCTTCTTCCCCTTGTGCTAAGCATTTGGATGCTAATATCTCCTGTACTATTGTACATAAGGAAAAAAGGTCTTCCTAAATCACTTCCCCAAACTCATGTTTGAGCATTGGGTGAGAGACCAACCCATTCTAGGCCTGGCATTGTCTAAGTGGGACCTTGGGGGTCCCAGCTTTTTCATTTGTTTGTTGTTCTTTGCAACTTGGCTGCTACTGTTCCTCACTTTTGGTTGTGTTGTTTCTCTGTTGTATCTGACCATCTTGGGCCCGTTTCCTTGAGGGTCGGGACCCTAGTTTTCAATGATCTTTATTCTTTGGTCTTTTATACAAGGGTCTGGGCCCTTTCAAAATCCCTGCTTACCTTAATCAAAACAACCTCACTCAATATTTTCAGTCCACTTAAAACTGGATACAAACAAGGCACAAAAGCAGTGTGTCTTAGGAGCAAGAATGGCTAAATTAAGGAGAGCAAAAACTGCAGGTGGAAGTCATTTTAATGCTAATAAATAAACTGGAAAAATAGCGAAGTGCAGTGACTCAATTAAACAATATAATTCAGAAGCTTCAGCTAGAAACAGAAAATTTTCAGATGCATATCAACATGAAGACGGACAATGGAAATGCTGAGCATGATGGTTTATATTTATCCATTTCCATCCATGGCGATAAAGTTACTCTCAAAATACTGCAAAAGTGGAATAACTTGCTCATTAAAAATTGTAAAACTCAGGATCAAAAAGAGGAAATACTTTTGTGCATTAAAAATTGTCTTCATGTGCACACAGTAGTGCCTTTTCATGACTGAGTCAAACAAAGGAGAATACTGAAGCCAAAACTAGAAGAATGCCATCAAAAAATAACCTTCTTCGTATAGCCATATAACTGGAGGAAATGATCCCAAGTCTACACCAAAATTTGTACATAGATTTGGAGAACTGGTAAAACAGTAAATCATATAGCTTAGCCAGGTCAAGAATTTAAAAATTTTCATGTTTGTAATACCATATAACTTGACCTTTGAAGACAGGAAAGATATCTATTTAGATTTGATTAGCATGGCCGCTTGCAAGGCTGAATACCCCAAATCTCTTGAGCATATTCTCTGATTGTTCTGTCAGTGCTGAATTTCCCTGAACCAGCAGTACTGAGAATACTCATGCGTGTCCACTTTTCCTGGTCAACAAAAGTCCTATCTGCTGCTGCCTGAAAATGTCAAGGTTTTAAATGCTTTTTATCATTGTAAATTTTAGTCTGAGGCAATCAAAACAAGTGTCTAAAAAAATGGTTCAACGAAATTGTATTGGTGGCACAGGGAGCACCTACAAAGGAGGGATTACTGTAATATACCGAAGTAAAGAAAATCAGGCAAGAAAGTTAATACCTGTGCTTCTAAGTAGCTTGCAAAGTCATTTCCCAGCAAATAGAAATCTCCATCTCCATCCACCGTGTCACACAATGACTGAAAATATTCTTTGTGGCCAAAATAGCCATCCCGGATCATCCTAAATTCAAAATTACAAAACAAAGGATTCTAATTATTTATTATATTTTAATTTTATCATAACAGAATTTATAAGCCAATCTTTAGAATCAATAAGTTGACCAATCCTTGGCAAAGTGCTATGTAGTTTTAGAACAAAGGTTTGTGAGTTAAGAACCAGT
>VDFB02030120.1:0-53808 GCA_007258455.2 Sequoia sempervirens
GTAATCAATATTCAACATCATACAATAATTCACCAATCATATTGGTAATTCATTGTTACAACATTTAGTTTCTAATACACAACATAAAAAGGGAAATTATCTAGTTGAGACTTCAATCCTTCACCAAACCCTCTAACCTTATAATGCTACACTTTTCTCTATCACGTGAATAAGCACATTCAAATGAAATTCACACCTAACAAGAGTACAAAGTGTAGCTTAACTCAATGGGGATATTTACTAAAGAACACCACAACCATTTCCTATACACCACTAGAGAATAAAATTAACATGATTCACAATGAATGACAAAATATAGAGTCACAAGATGCAAACTTTACTATGCATTAATTATCTTTACACAATCATGTAAGACGATTACCATGCACATGACCCACTTGTAACTCTTTCTTTCAACTTTTCAATTAATATAATGCAATATTCACACTCATGTTCCCACATGAATCCTAAAATAGAATGCAATTTAGGGACATAAATCACTATGCAAATGATTTATTTTAACAATTCAACATTTTTGTTTCCTACAACTACACAATCAATTCACCCATAGTGACATGGACATTCACAAAAATAAATGCTAGATACACTTAATGCAATCCTCTCTAATCCCCATATAAAATAAAAAAAACAATAATTTTGAATATAACAGAGATAAAAAAAATATACTACTCTTGCAACACAATATACACCACAAGAATAGACAATTCATTTCAACAAGGACTATCACATCACCTTTCCCCCAAATATCCAAAATATGAACACACATCAACTTTCAAAACCAAATGCATAACTCACAAAAGAGAACACAAGATTACAATAAAATCCAAACCATGGACATTCTTTCATCATACAAAGGTTTCCATAGCCACACTATCAAAAGTGGTTACAATAACACCAACATGACTCAACTGTTCAGAACAAAACAGAATTAAAATATAACAAGAGCACATCAAAGTTCTCACACAATTTTCCTTCTTTGTTTTCTCTCACTAGGAAACCTGTCATTCCTACAAATCTGGTTTCATACATAAAGCAATTTCATATTGATATCGACTCCTTTCATGATCAGCACATTCTGATTTACAGAATAGTATCAGATCTGATTTACAGAATAGTATCAGATCTGATTTACAGAACAGTATCAGATCTGATTTAGTCATCGATTCTGCCATGCGTTCCTGCAAACACCAGAGGACATCAGTTCAGACTTTGGTTAATAAATATCTTAAAACTTACCAGTTACCACTAGAAGAGAAGAGATGCCATGTTTGACTTAAAACATTTTCATCATTTTTTTAATATTAGTTTCTACTCTAAGATAATATCTTTTGTTTTAAAAATCTATAAGAAAAAATCTGAATGATTAAAAAAATGAAACTATCATTTCATTAAGATTTTGATTAAAGAGTATATACTTATGAGATATTGGATTTAAGCATGAAATGCAATCATATGACAAAGAATATAAGGTCTGAAAATCTATTTTATTCAATTTTTTTATTCTTTTAACTTTTAAAATCTGATTTTAATAGTTAAAAGTTTATTCATTAATTTGTAAACATTTTTATCAATTTTTTTAAATTATTTTTTCTATAAAATATTTTTTTTAACATAAAAGTCTATAAGAAAAAATATATTAATGAATAAAGAAAATGAAACTATCATTTCATTACAATTGTGGTAAAAGAGTAGTGGATTTAAGTGTGAAACACAATAATATCACATAAAATAATATATAAGATCCAAAGCATATTAGACCCATACAAAACTTTTACTTCATTGAAATTTCTAATAATTTTTTAATTCTATTAAAATTTAATTTATATAAATATACTAGATCTGAATTTTATAGAAAAAGAAAAATAATAGAATTAATTAATGATTAGATTCTAATTAGATAAGAGTATCTTAAAATAATGTCAAAAATATATTAAAATTTAACATTAAAAGGGGGTAAAAATTTATTCAAACAAAACAAAGAAGTACAAAGCAAGGGCATTACAGCCTCTTGTCAATCTCTACTAAGTGGTCCAACTTTTGAGACAAATCCGGGGGTAATTGAGTATTTGAAACCATAAGTTTTAAATGAAACCCAAATGATTAAAGTACAAATTGTAAATCAAATTAAACACAATAAATATAAGATGAAGAAAATAATAAGTGTAAAAATTGAAGGGAATATTGAGTCTAATTAAAGTAGGGCATGTTATAGTAGCACACTACAACAGAATACAATTAAAATAGGTATATCTAACTTGATTTTTGTTATATTTTTATTTTACATGATAATGATGATAATACCAAAAACATGAAGGGGGCCTTTGAACCAAATAAAAGCATTCTTGGAAGTAGGCTAAGGATGAAATGGTGGCTTTAGATGAAAAAGTGTAGAGTGGTGAGGTTACTTATAAGAATAAATCTCATTAAAATGGATATTTAAAAGGAAGTTCAATGTAGAGTGTTTGATAGAAAAACACAAGGTATTTGATTGGTAATGATTGGTAAAGAGTATTCCAAGGTTGAAGAAATTAATTCTAATGAAATTTTGTCCCTAAACTTCAAGTTAATTTCAATTATATTTTTGTTAGCTAGTATCACTTCTTTTGATGTTTGGGTGAAATAAATTGTTGTTAAGATAGTGTTCTTACATACATATCTCAAATAGAAAACATATATGTTGCAACTAGAGTAATTTTTGATGAAAGAAAAGGTGGATATGGTTTTTATATTAGAGAAAAATATTTGTGTCATGTTGGTTCTCCAACCTACTTCCAATAGTTCATAAGGAGTTGTGAATTCCTATGATTGGAACCACGGATGAGAGATAGCTAGATCTCTCTTGCACTTTAGGCTTTGCAAGACCTAGGGAATGGACCTATCAACATTTACTAGATTGCAAATAGGGTAGAGGTACAAGTAACATATATCTAGTGTATTGTCGCAAATTGCACCCTAATTCAATTTCACATTACATACGCCTTTCCATTCATATAAATTAAGATAGTTATGATATTTTTCAACCCGAAAACTATCTTCCAACACATGCCATGCTCAACTACGTGATGGTTAAGTTTGATTTTCTCATAGATTGGTGCAAACTGTGGAGATGTATGCATGTCATGCTCACATCCCATAAAAATTCATGACTAAGTTGGTCATTGAGACCTTACACCTACTACATTTGGTAGTATAAAGCCTCTGCCAACCTACAACCTCGTTAGGAGTTGCTCAAGAAGGTTGTTTGAACCAAAAAGACCCTCTTTCTTGAGGATTCAATTGGGATCTTTTGGAAGCAAGAAACACAACTCTCTCTCTCTCATTCTTTAATATTCTACAACACTTCTTGAGCATACACAACATTCTCCATCTCTTCTTTACACATCTTTCAAATAACTCTTTCACAACTTTCTAAGTAAACTCTATTGTTGTAAACATGAAGATATCTTATAAAGAGGTCAATATCATCTTGGAAACTCTTGCTACTTCATTGCGCTAGCAAGCTACTATGCTTCTATGTTTGGGATTGGTGACTCTTCAAGATTTTTTATTAAGCATATTATTTGTTTTGATTAAGGGGAAAAACAAGTTTTGAATGGACTTGAAACCATTTACAACATGTTTTGAATGGACCTGAAACAATTAACAAGAAAGTTTTGACTGGGACTTGAAACCCACACAACAAGGCCAAGTTGCAAAAGCATAGAACAAAGACAATCAATAGTGAACCAGAAGCATATTATACAATAAGCAACATGAATACACAAATATACACCAAAAAGAAAAGGTTTTAATGAGATCCTTAAACCTAAAACAAGGAAACTTTCATCCAAGAACTACCTGAAACAGCCAGGTAACCACCAACCTGAAACAACAAAACTACAACACTAGACTTATCAACACCAACCAACAACGCAATTCTTAAAATGTCTAGGTAACCATTAGCCTATATTAGCCAAACTGCAACACAACACTTATCAGCACCAACCAATGAAACCAACCTCCCCACCTCAATAGGAGAGATAGGAATCAGAGTAAAACACTAAAGAGCCACATCAACCACATAGCACTAGTCAACCCACAACACCAACCGAGCCCCCACCTCAATAGGAAGGGGCTCCCCTCTATAGGAGAGGATGAGATGAGTCCCTAAACCATAGAAAATATAACTTCCTGCCAGATACACAACACACTTCTCCACCTCAAAAGAAGAGGGTTCCACCTCCAAAGAAGACCATGGCTAAAAATCGAAGGGAAGAAACTACACCCATAGTAAAGAACACCATAGCATCCTTTGGCAAGTCAATACACTAGAGAAAAGAAGAAAAAGCAGAGCTCTCCACAACCAGTAGCCACAAAGAAAGAAACATCTGAACCAAAAGCTAGAACATTTGAAGGAGCACAGTAGTTAGAATAAACAAAGCCCCATCTTGAAAAAATAACTTTAGGACCCAAAAGGGGGATATCATAGAGTTCAACAAAAGAGACTAGTAGTTAGAGAGAAAACCACCCATTTGAACCATGGCAGCAGCCACATTCACCAACCATAACAACCATCCAAGAAACAAAACCAGTAAAAAAATTAGGGTTGAGAACCACTCCACCAAGGCCACCCCAAGCACCCAACACCAAGAGAAACACTCCCCATAGGAGCAAAAAAGAGAAACATCACTGCTACAACCCAAAGAAGAGAAACCACATAGCCTAGAAAAACAAGCACTAAAAAGGATCCAAAGGTACCAGAAAGAAGTAGGGCAAGGTGAGGAAAGCCCCTAGAATAGAGAGTGAGTAATAGGCAAGACTATGAAGAGAAACCTCCAACCCTACATGCCAGTCAGGGTCTAAAACATGCCAATAACTATCCACAAACCACTTCGCCAGAGGCAAACCAAAGACCTCCACCAACGAGCACCATGAACAAGGGCAGCTAGAAGGCAACACCAAAACAAAAGAAAGCAAAGCAAGTCTAGTAAGGCAAGAGGAATCCTTGTAGGGAAGAAATAGGGGGAAGGCTAAACCAAAAAGAGCAACCACACCTCTAACATGCTAGTCAGATTCCAAAATAAGCCACATCCTATAAAGAACTAGAGCCTCACAAGACACATCTATTGCCAACATGTACTCCAATAAAAAAAATAGCCACAACCTAGGTAGCACCAGAATAGAAGAAAGCAGAGAAAGTCTGATAAGGAAAGAGGAAACCTTGTAGGGAATAAATGGGGTGAAGGACAAACCAAAAAGAGTAACCACACCTCTAACACATTGGTTAGAGTACAAAATAAGCCATAACCCTGAGCCACATCCTATAAAGAACTAGAGCTCACAAGACACACCCGCTCCCAACACACTAATAAAAAAAAATAGTCAGAGCCTAGCCACCAATGCCCAAACCATAGATAGCTGTAGCCCAACCCCTAGAGCCCAAACCTCAACCAGCTGCAACCCAGTCACTAGCGCCCAAACCACAATATCATCCTCATCGTCAGGATCTTTATTTGTTAGCATATTGTTCTTTCTACAATTTTATGTATATTTCTATTATCTTTTTTAAGGCTACTCATGGAGGTGGGAACAACAATATGGGGATTTGACTAAGGAAAAATCCTATACAACCACCCAACCTTTCTCTTTGGTCTTATGTGTGTAGGTACATGTGGAAGGGTTTCTTGAAGAAAGCTCAAATTTCATCAAGTTTCTTTTGTGATCTCCTAGACCTCTCTTAGTCATTGTCATCTAAATTTCCTTAACATATTTATTTATGTCATTTTATATTCACTATGTAATCATACTTCACACACTTTCACATTTAGAATCTTGTATAGGATATTATATGTTTTCTTGTGATAGTTTATGTTTTTTGTTTGTACAGAGCACTAGTGCAACACATTGTCATCCTATAGCTACATGTTAGTCCTGGACAAAGAACTTGTCAAGTTGTCCAGAAGAACTCTATACCCTATACTTTCACTTTATGAAGTCTAAAGAGTTTAGATATTTTTGTGCTCTTTAAAATACAAATTTAATTAATTAATAGGTAAGCCTGAAGGTCGTAGTTACCCAAAGGATTACCTGAGTGAAGGGTTGAAGTTTGGATCCTTGAAATATTTCACTATCCATTGTAGCAGTTTACTTTTCATACTCTAAATTTTTGGTGAACCTAACGTGAACTCACCTTCTACAAAATATTTTTTAAAACAACATTTAAAATCTTAAAAACTTTTCATTTTCTCTTTTGTCCTCTTCTCTTGATATCTGAAATTTTTAATATTTTGTATTATGAATAATCTCATATGAGCTTCATGGCCCAATTTACAACTTTTAAATGTTTGATGTTGCTGATATGTGGTTTTCATTGATGTCAACACTATTAGCATTGAGGTTGTATATGTCGACGAGGATATTGAGAAAATTGTAATAAAGAAAGTTGCACATTGTCGATGGTGAAGTGAAGTTCATTATGTTGGCTAGCTCATTATGTTGATGATCAGAGGTTGTGGATTAAAGGTTTTCTTGTTGAGTATATCTAGTTTATCCACGTTGCATTTTAGAGGTTCGCATGAAGATTTGATTGAGTTATGAGTTTCGGTGTTCTGATAGTTTTTATGTTGCTTCAGTTGGTGTTCCTGAATGAAGATTATGTGATTCTGGTAATCTGAGTTGTTGTGGATCCTTCTGTAGTATTTTATGATGCTCGTGGATGTTTCTGGATCATGCTCTATCTTTGTTGTACGTCTGCATTGGTTGATGTGCTCACAATTGGAGTTTTTCTCTTGCGTGTTCATGTTTTCATGTTCTTGGTCGACTGGGTGATTGTAGCATGTTGTGGATCTTTGAGGAATAATTATTGAAGGTGTTTCAAATTCAAGGATGTTGTTTTGGGTTGTCACTATGTTGTGGCCAACTTTGGTTGATTCACATTGTAATTTATTTATGTTTTGGGCTAATAATTTGTATTCATTTTATATCTTATTTGGAGGCATGTAAATGATGTTGCAGATATATAAGAGTAGTTATTTTATCATTTGGATGTATGAGTGAGTGAAGTGTGTGAGTCTTGTGTGTGAATAAAACTCTAATCATTCGAAGGCAAAAGTGAAATGTGAAGAGTGAGCAGATTTTATGTGCTTAACCAGAACTGTAATCAGGCATGAACAGATGCTATTTTCTCAGTTCAATCTTGTGGATTTAATCTGAATCTTTCTGTAAGATAGTGTGTCTTCCTTGGGTAGTAATCCTTGTTGTAATTGAGTAGTGAGCTCTAGGCAGTGTGCCTGAATGCATGTGCATTCTTCATTTATCTTTCTTATACTTTTAACAGGGTATAATCTTGTGGACTAACCTCCACCATGTTTTTTCCCTAACAGGGTTTCCACGTAAAAATATTGGTGTTATGTGTGTTCCTAATGTTGTGATGATTTATGCTTTCATGGTTATTTATCAGATCTTAGAATAAGGTTAAGAATAAGTTTAATTTGTTTAATTTCTATGAAAACTGATTCACCCCTCCCCCTCTCAGTTGTTTGCCCATATGTTGCCAACAATTGGTATCAGAGCAGGTTCCTTGGAAGAAGTTTAACAACTTGAGGTGATATGGGATGGCAGCATACAAGATGGATAGTCTGATATTTGATGGAACAAATTACTCTTTATGGAAGACTCGAATGAAGTGTCATCTGAGAGGCATTGGTGAGCCTTTCTAGAACATTACAAAGAATAAATATATCATCCCACATAATGGTCCTTCTTTTGCAAGTGAGATCAAACATGTTGAGTACAATATCAAGGCTAAGGAAGCATTGTTGAGTGCTCTAATTGATTTTGAGATGACAAATGTAATGGATTTGAAGACTGGTTATGAGATCTGGAAAAAGTTGGAAAATTTGTATAAAGGTGATGCGCATGTGAAGATTGCTAAGCTCCAAAGTCTGAAAGGGAAATATGAAAACTTGAAAATGGGTGAAGATGAGAATATCACTGGCTTCATGAAGAGAGTGAATGAAATTGTGTGTAATATCAAATGTGTTGGTGGAACATTGGATGAATTGGAGATTGTTGCTAAACTACTCAGATCCTTACCTACTACATACAAACACAAAGTTGTTGCTATTGAGGAGATCTGGGCTATGACAAATGTAACAAGAGACATGTTGATTGGTAAGCTTACTGCTTTTGAGTTAAGTGAGTTTGGAGATGATCTTCCTAAGATAGAATCTGCATTCAAAGCTACCACCTCCAGAAGAGATAAGCAGAGATATGAGTCGAGAGAAAGTTCTTCTAGAAAAGTGTTCAAGTATGAGGAAGAAATGAGAGAGATTGAAGAAGAGAAAAATCTAGATGAGCTTGAAGCACTTTTTGTCAAGAGAGTACCCAGAGGAGAAGGTAAGTATAAAGGAAAATTTCCTCTTAAATTTTTTTCATGCAATAAGATAGGTCATTTTTTCTCAAGGTGTCTTGAAAGAATTCCTAAGCCAAGACCTAACAAGCCTAGATTCCAAATGGTGCAACCATGGCAGGAGGGTCCTCAAAGAGAACAATCCAAACTGTGTAGCAAGAGTAACACAATGAAAGAAACATAGAATATGGAGGAAAATGCAAATGCAAATATTCTCATTAAAAAAAATCTCAATTACATTTAGTCGGCAACATCCGAACTTACAGATTCAGCTCACAGGCCTAATAAAACATGCTAAAAAATACAACATTCTAACATGCTCCTATATGCGAGCTAAATATTACAATCGAAACTATATTAATCTTCTGGATCAAACTATACTTGATTACTTGCTATCCTAATGATCGATTACAAGCTTTATATCGCATTCGCAGGTCTAGAAACATTTGTGTCAGCGAAATATCATCACATTCTCCAAGGAAAGAATATGTAACATGTGCATGAATAGGTTGGCCTCAAATTTCAATTACTCTTCATCAGGTGCATAAGATGAAGTGTGGACCTATAATGAAGGTCAAGGACACTCCATGGAACAATTAAAATCCCACTGTTAAGATCTGCAAGTCACAGGAACGATCCACAATGATCAAACTAGCTGAAAAGTTTGAAATTATTTTGGTGTCGGTTCAAGGAACTACCAACAAATCCGGAAGCGATAACTTGCTAGAAAAAGATCCAATCATGCTCAAATCTTGGAACAAGGAAAATGAAAATGTCCATGATGTACACAAAGATCCACAGGGTCTGGTGACAAAATATGACAAATCCACCAACATGAACTGAGCAAGAATAGAACAAAAACAAAAACTGAAAGAGAATATTTTTTTTGGTTGATGCAAGATTGCCAAGAACAAAGGATTCTCTTGCATCAAACATCTATGATTATTGAAAATTGAGTCCCTCACTTTGTTGGGGCCAAAGGAAAACCAAAACAATTTACCTCAGCCTGAGAAATCCAAGAAGAATCCTCAACTGGTCTACATTTCCACTTCACAAGATATTCTTTATACTTCCTTCCATGTGTCTTCCTCTCATCTCTTACATCCAAAATCTCTTCTATCTCATCTGATTATTGTTTAGGAAATTGATTCTCCAATTTTTCTTGACTATCTTCACTGTACTCTGCTTCATGATACTGATGTAGAATTGCAATGTTGAATATACGTGATATACCCATACCTTCTGGTAACTCTACTTCATATGCATTTCCTCAAATAAAACTTCTTCAAGATCTTCCAAGGTCCAAAATTCCTCATCTTCAGCTTGTTGTACGTGCCAACTAGAAACCTTTCCTTCCTCAAATACACCATCACTTCATCTCCAACTTCAAATTCCTTATGTCTCCTCTTTTCATCTGCTTTCTCCTTACTTTCGGTTCATGTCTTCCAATTGTTGTTTCACTTTACTATGCAACTTCTTCATGTGTCTTAAAATTCTTCTATTTCTACACTCCTCTTGTCTTCCATACTGATGTCTCTCAAGTCTGATATACCTCTAGGATGAACTCCAGTAACAATCTCAAAAGGTGTCTTTCATGTACTCATGTTGACTGAATTGTTGTAGGAAAACTCTGCTTGTGCAAGGGCGAAATCCCAACTTCTAGTCTTCTCTCCAACCAAAGATCTCAGCAAATTTCCCAAACTCATGTTCACTACCTTTGTTTGTCCATATGTCTGTGGGTGAAACATAGAACTGAACTTCAAATCTATCTTCAATTTCTTCCAAAGTGTCCTCCAAAATTAACAAAAAACTTTACATCTATGTCTAAAACAATACTTCTAGGTAACCCATGCAATCTGACCAGTTCTTTGAAAAAAAAGTCTGCTACATGTACTGCATTTGTTGTCTTCTTACAAGGTATGAAAATTTCCATCTTAGAAAATATATCTACCACCACAAATATAGAATCATTACATCTTTGTGTCTTCAGCAAACCAAGTATGAAATCCATATTGATATCCTCCCAAGGTATCTCCAGAACTGTCAAAGGCTTATACAATCCAATATTCTGACTAATCCCTTTTGCAACTTGACAAACTCTACAAATTTGCACAGATCTGCTAACATCCTTATGAATCTGCGGCCAAAGTAATTCTCACTCACTGATGCCATTGTCTTATCAACTCCAAAGTGTCCTGACAATCCTCCACTATGCTTCTCCTTCACCAAGTTATCCCTCATTGAACTCTGAGGTATACACAACTAATTACCTTTGAACAACATATCCTCCTGAATGAAATAATCCAACCACTAGCTTCTATCCTCCAAAACAAGTTCTTTACAAGCTCTCCAAGGTTCTACAAAATTTGGGTCTTCCTCATACAAGTTCTTCAATTCATCAAAGCCTAATACCTCCACTCTCATCTCTGTCAGTAAATTCATTTTCCTACTCAAAGCATCAACAACACTATTTTACTTTCCACTCCTATGCTTCAAAATAAAAGTATAAATTTGCAATAATTCTACCCATCTCATGTGTCTCTAATTCAACTTACCTTAAGTGTTCAAATATTGCAATGCTTGATGATCCGTATACAACACAAACTCCTTAGGCAACAAATAATGTCTCCACTTCTTCAAGGCTTGAACTATAGCATAAAATCCTTGATCATACCTTTAATATCTTCTTCTAACATCATTCAACTTCTCACTAAAATAAGCTATAGGTCTCCCTTCTTGACTCAATACTACTCCAATTACATTTCCACTTGCATCACAATCTACTTGAAATACCTTATTGAAATCTAGCAAAGCCAACACAAGCTGCTCATTCACCTTTTGCTTCAACAATTCAAAACTTTGGTCTGCTCTAGACGTCCATCTAAAATCCTTCCTATCCCCTCTCATTGTTTCTATCATAGGGCTGAAAATAGAACTAAAATTCCTAATGAAATTTCAGTAGAAACTAGCCAATCCATGAAATGATCTTACCTCCCCAATGCTATCTGGTTTAGGCCACTCAACAATTTCTCTTACCTTCTCAGGATGCATCTTCAACTTCTCCTTTGCCTTTAGGGCACACTAATATGCCTCTTCCACACTCACCAACTTGATCAAACTAATCTAATCCTATATAGATGACCTCAATCCATTCACATATCTAGCTACTTGCTCAATCTCATCCTCCAAATGTATAGATCTAATATTCAAATTATAGAACTCCTCAATATACTCTATCACACTTGATTCTTTCTGCTTCAAATTTTGCAACTTCTTGAACAAACTAATCTGATAATTTGTAGGCATAAACTTTGTCTTCAACTTATTCAACATTCGATCCCATGATTTGATTTTCTCCTTTCCTCTTCTTTTCCTATCTATCTACAAATGTTCCCACCAAAGAGATGCATGTCCTTTCAACTTTGTACAAGAAAAATTCACCTTCTTATCTTCAATGGTACCTTCAAATTCAAAATACTTTTCCATCTCTATTATCCAATCTAACAATACATCTGAATCCAACTTACCATTATAATCTGATGGATTAAAAAGGAGTCTTGTATTCACTTTAGTTAGGGCTCTTATGAACCTCTCTTCTTCCTGATCAAGGTCAGGTTGCTCTTCTCTTCCTCTCTCTACTTGTACTTGTACTTCTTCATCACTCACATCATCAACTGGTCAACCTCTCCTCTAGGCAATTTCAATTGCATCTAATATGGCAGCAATTCCCCTTAACATCTCCATCATAGCTGAGTCTACATTTCCATGTGCTCCATTTCCTCTACCATTTCTTCTTCCCACCATCTTTACACAAGTCCTCTATAGCTGCAGGTCAAATCCTCAATTCTCTACCCCACAACAAATCCCCAACAAGACTTTGCAAACTCTAACAATCTCACAAGGAACGAATCTCGCTTTGATACCAATTTGGCACAGCCACGGTAGGAGGGTCCTAAAAGAGACTAATCCGGAGTGTGCAACAAGAGTAACACAAAAAAAGGAACACAAAATATGGAGGAAAATGTAGATGTAAATATTCTCATTAATGAAAATATCAATTACATTCGGTTGGCAACATCCAGACTTACAAATTTGACTCACAGGCCTGATAAAACATGCTAAAAAATACAACATTCTAACATGCTCCTCTATGCGAGCTAAATATTACAATCAAATCTATATTATTCTTCTAGATCAAACTCTACTTTATTACTTGCTATCCTAATGATCAATTACAAGTTTTATATCCCATTCGTAGGTCTAGAAACATCTGTGTCGGCCAAAGATCATCACATTCTCCGAGGAAAGAAAATGTATCATGTGCATGAATAGGTCAGCCTCAAATTTGAATTACTCTTCATCAGGTGTATAAGATGAAGTGTGGACCTATAATGAAGGTCAGGGACACTCCACAGAACAATTAAAATCCCACCGTTAATATTTGCAAGTCACAGGGATGATCTGCAACGATCGAACTGGCCGAAAAGTTTGAAATTATTCTAGTGTCGATTCATGAAACTGCCAAGAAATCCAAAAGTGATATTTTTTTGTAAAAAGATCCAATCACGCTCAAATATTGGAACAAGGAAAATGAACATGTCCATAATGTACACAAAGATCCACAGGTTCTAGTGAGAAAATATGATGAATCCACCAACATGAACTGAGCAAGAACCTAACAAGAACAAAAACTGAAAGAGAATATTTTTTTTGGTTGATGCAAGATTGCCAAGAGCCAAGGATGCTCCTACATCACCAAATAAATTTTTTTTATGATACTGATGAAGGTGTGACAGATGATGAATCTAATAAAGGGAATGCAAGTGACGATGAATGGGTATTTATTGCTATCAAGGAAAATGATCAGGTATGTATTGAATCTGTTAATTGTATGAATGTGGAGAAATCTCTTGCTACTAAAATTGAAGAAAAGGATGAATGGGTGATTGATAGTGGTTGTTCGCATCATATGACAAGTGATAAAAGTAAATTTGTGAGCTTGGAAAAGTATGATGGCGGTGTTGTAAGATTTGGTGATGACAAAGTTGTTGTGATCTGTGGTAGAGGATCCATTTCTCTTGATGGTAATAATAATACTGATGATGTCCTATATTTTGAAGGCTTGAAGCATAATCTATTAAGTGTTGGATAGATGGTTGACAAAGGATATAATCTTCAATTCAAGGATGGAAAGTATAGAATATTGGGGAATTCTAGAAATGTGATTGCATCTAGCACAAAAACAAAAGGTAATATCTTTCACCTGAATGTTGCTAGTAAAAGTTGTCTGATTGCTCAAGTTGATGAAAGTTGGTTGTGGCATAGGAGATTGTGTCATGTAAACTTTGACAATATTATCAAGATAAGTTCTACTCATGTTGTGAGATATCTTCCTAAGTTGGTAAAGCCTACTAATACCATATGCAAGGAATGTCAAATAGGGAAGAAAACTAGAGTTTCATTTTGGAGCAAACAACATTGTTCAAATGAAGTATTGGAGCTTGTGCATACTGATCTGTTTGGTCCTTCAAGAGTCAAAAGTTTACAAGGAGATAGGTATTTCATGTTACTTATTGATGGTTATTCTAGAATGATGTGGGTTGCTTTCTTAAGGGAAAAATTTGAAGCTCTTGAGAAGTTCAAGATTTTTAAAGCTAAGGTTGAGATAGAGATAGGTCTAAAGATTAAGTGTCTAAGATTGGATAGAGGTGGTGAATTCATATTTGGTGAGTTTAATTCTTTTTGTGAAGAACATGGGATAAAGAGACAATTATCTGCACCACAGACCCCTCAGCAAAATGGAATTGTGGAAAGGAAGAATAAGAAAGTTCTAGATGTTGCTAGGACTATGATGCTGGAAGGAAATTTCCCTCATATCTACTGGAGAGAAGCTATGAGTATTGTTGTGTACACACTCAATCAGCTAAATAACAAAGGAGATACCAGTAAGACCCCTTATGAGTTATGGTTTGGTCATAAGTATACTATTAGATACTCCAAAAGTTTTGGGAGTAAATGTTATATCAAAATAGATGAAGATATAGGAAAGTTTGATGCTAGAAGTGATGAAGGTATCTTTCTTGGTTATTCTACTAAAAGTAAAGCCTACCGATGCTTCAATAAGAGATTGAGGAAAATGGTTGAGAGTGCTAATGTGAAGGTTGATGAAGACATAGTTAGACCTTCTAGAACCTATGGATATGATTCAGATGATGGGAATGTTAGTACATTTCAAACTTAGAATCAAGTGCAAATCATTCTGGTTATTCAGCAAAGTCAAGAGGAAGGAACTAGTGAAAGTGCAGAAATGAGATCACAAGAGCCTAAAGTTCAAGAACATACTAAGACTCCAAGGTATGTAAGATTGAATCATTCAGAAGATCAGATTATAATTGATAAGAACAAAGGTGTTCAAACTAGGAGAAGAATTGCAGAGGAATAATGTTTGATTTCAAAGACTAAGCCTAATAATGTCAATGAAGCATGCAAAGACGAGCATTGCATGGAAGCAATGAAAGAAGAGCTACAACAAATTGAAACGAATGATACATGGATTCTTGTTCCTAAACCTAAGGAAAAAAATGTAATTGGAACTAAATGGGTCTTTCGGAATAAACTGAATGAGGAAGGTGAAGTTGTTAGAAACAAAGTGATATTGGTGTGTAAAGGTTATTCACAGATGGAAGGAATTGACTTTGAATAAACTTAAATTCCATTGTTGCTAGGATTGAAGCTATGAGATTATTTCTTGCTTGTGTTCCTTACAAAAACTCCAAGGTTTATCAGATGGATGTCAAGTTAGTGTTTCTAAATGGTAAGCTAGAAGAAGAAGTGTATATTGAACAACCTGATGGATTTCAATTGGTTGATTAGAAAGATATGGTTTGTTGGTTGAAGAAAGTATTGTATGGACTTAAGCAAGCCCCAAGAGCATGGTACACCAGATTGGATAAATATTTGTTGAAGCTTGGATTTAATAAAGGTACTATTGATAGTAATTTGTATTTCAAGATTGATCATGATAGAGATTTGATTGCTGAAGTCTTTGTTGATGATATCATTTTTGGAGGGGATGATAGTTTGTGCATGAAGTTTTCTTATAAATGTAAAGTGAGTTCAAGATGTCTATGATTGGAGAGATGAAATAATTTTTGAGATTGCGAATTGT
Organism: Sequoia sempervirens; assembly: GCA_007258455.2. Lineage (NCBI taxonomy): Eukaryota > Viridiplantae > Streptophyta > Pinopsida > Cupressales > Cupressaceae > Sequoia > Sequoia sempervirens. The sequence goes on from VDFB02030120.1 coordinate 15,579, forward strand.
TCAGCTATACAAAGGGATCTTCATATCTTAGTCCAAGTATGTGAAAGAACTACTAAAGAATTTTGATATGGAAGATTCAAAACCAGTTGGTACACCTATGGTGACCAGATGTAAGTTGACTCAAAATGATGATTCTCCCAATGAAAATCAAACTAGATACAAATCCATGATTGGTGGATTGCTTTATTTGACTCAAACTAAACTTGATATCATGAATGTTGTATGCATTGTTGCAAGATTTCAAGCTAATCCTAAGGAATCTCATGTGATAGCTATGAAGAGGATTTTCAGATACTTGAAGGGAATAGTTGACTTTGGGATACGGTATCCTAAAGAAGATGATTTTACTTTGAGTTCCTTTACTATTGCTGATTGGGTAGGAGATGTGGATGACAGAAAGAGTACCAGTGCTGGTGCATTTTTCTTGGGTAAGAAGCATAATTCAATTTCCTTATCTACTACAGAGGTAGAATACATTGTTGCTACTAGCAATTGTACTCAAGTATTGTGGATGAAGCAGATGTTGAAGGATATCAAATTTTTGTATGATGAGCCTATTGCTATATTCTATGATAATTCAAGTGCAATTAATATTTCTAAGAATTCGGTGTTGCATTCAAAGACCAAGAATATATCTATCAAGTTTCACTTTTTGAGGGAAAGGGTGAGTGAAAATGAAGTCAAATTGGAGTACATGCCTACTAAGGAATATATTGCAGATATATTTACTAAGCCTTTTCCTAAGGATACTTTTGAGTATCTCAGAGGGAAGCTAGGGGTGAGTACCCCTCCTAATCATAACTAAGGTGCATTGAGTTGCATCAATCCGTGCATTTCATAGTCATATCTTGATCCAGATTGATGTTGCGGTGGCTGCTACTCAAGGGGAGTAATTAGATGTTCATATATGTGTTTCAGAGCTTGTAATGTATATCTTTGTCATTGATTTCAAAGGGGGAGAAGAATCATGTGAAAAAACTTTGTGGGGAGAAGAGTTGAGGAGAGTCAAAACCTAAGTGGGAGTAAGTACTAAGAGTAAGTTGGCTTGATGGTGCTTTTCACATCATGTGTTGCCATTGATGCCAAAGGGGGAGATTATTGGATGTTTTTGATATGTGGTTGTCATTGATGTTAACACTATTAGCATTGAGGTTGTATATGTCGAGGATATTGAGAAAATTATTATACAAAAAGTTGCACATTGTTGGTGGTGAAGTGAAGTTCATTATGTTGGATAGCTCATTATGTTGATGATCAGAGGTTGTGGATTAAAGGGTTTCTTTCTGAGTATATCTAGTTTATCCATGTTGAATTTCAGAGGTTCGAATGAAGATTTGATCTAGTTATGAGTTTTAGTGTTCTGATATTTTTTTGTTGCTTCAATTGGTGTTCCTGAATGAAGATTATGTGATTATGGTAATCTGAGTTGTTGCGGATCCTTATGTAGTATTTCATGATGCCTGTGGATGTTTTTGGATCATGCTCTATCTTTGTTCTACATCCACATTGGTCGATGTGCTCACAATTGGAGTTTTTCTCTTGTATGTTCATGTTTTTCATGTTCTTGGCTGACTGGGTGATTGTAGTGTGTTGTGGATCTTCGAGGAATAATTATTGAAGTTGTTTCGAATGTGAGGATGTTGTTTTGGGTCGTCACTATGTTGTGGCTTACTTTAGTTGATTCACATTGTAATTTATTTATGTTTTGGGCCAACAATTTGTATTCATTTTATATCTTATTTGGAGCCAACATGTAAATGATGTCATGGATATGTAAGAGAAATTTTTTTATCATTTGCATGCATGAGTGAGTGAAGAGTGTGAGTCCTGTGTTCGAATAAAGTTCTAATCATTTTAATGTAGAAGTGAAGTGTGAAGAGTGAGAATATTTTCTATGCTTAACCGGAACTATAATCAAGCATCAACAGATGCTATTTTCTCAGTTCAATCTTGCGAATTTAATCCAAATCTTTTTATAAGATAGTGTGTCTCCCTTGGGTAGGAAGCCTTGTTGTAATTGAGCAATAAGCTCTAGGCAGTTCGCCTAAATGCATGTGCATTCTCCATTTATCTTTCTTATACTTTTAATAGGGTATAATCTTGTGGACTGACCTCCACCGTGGTTTTCCCCTAACAGGGTTTCCACGTAAAAATCTTGGTGTTATGTGTGTTCCTGATGTTGTGATTATTTATGCTTTCATGGTTATTTATTAGATCTAAGAATAAGGTTAAGAATATGTTTAATTTGTTTAATTTCTATAAAAACTTAGTCACCCCCCCTCTCAGTTGTCTGTCCATGTGTTTCCAACATTAAATACATGGTTAGGAGAAGCTTGAGAGCTACCATACCTCTAGACAGGTATAGTCTTACTAGACCCAAACTGATGCTCTTAAAAAAATTTGATCCTTTTGGATTCCAATTGGTCAGTGGGGATTATTCTCCTTCGAATTCTCCCCTAGAGTCTCCTCCTTTTGTAGATTATGAAACATCTCTTAGGGTCCCCTTTAAGCAAGTTCAATCCTTAGAGGAGAACTAAAAGCATTTCGAAGACTTCCTTAACTATGACAACCTATTTTCTCAAGCCACCCCCATTGTCGATAATATGAGAAATGTACTCATCTCAAATCATAAGGGCCTTGAGTTTCTTCATGCACTAACAAACATAGTTGAGACCCATGTATCTTCATACACATTAGTGTTGAGTCAAGCTCATGATTCTCAATCTAATGTCACTAGCACCTAGTTAAATATTATGATGCATGAGGTGTTTATGCACATGGTAGATACTAATCCTATTGTAGCTCCTATGTATTCCTCTAATAACACAAGCATTGTACCTGTGCCTCCCATTTCTCCTAGAGTTAATGTGTCTCAGAATCCTTTGGGGTATAACATCCCTCCTCCACCTAGCTCTACACTTCAAACTCCCACAATATAATCCTCTATTGTAATGGCTGGCCCTTCTTCCCACCATCGAATCCCATTTTGAACACCTTGTTGTAAAACATGCTTCAGATGCAATCCCAACTTGCTAATCTAACTAACACTGCTACGCAACCCACACTTACTCCTTACTATCATTGAAAACCTCTTCTTTTGGATATCCTAAATGTTCCCATACCCCAAGAGATTGAGATACCAAAATTTGATAAATACAATGGTAAGGGAGATTCACAAAAATGTGTTAATTCCTTTACCACTTTGTGTATTGATTTCTTGCATCAAGACCAGTTTCTAGTGAAATTTTTCTTGTGATCCCTTAAGGAGACTGCATTGGAATGGTTTTTCTCATTGCCTAATAATTTTATTTTCTCTTTCATTAATAAACTCATGAATCAATTCTTATAGCAATTCAAAGCAAAAATTAGCTCCAAGGTCACTATCATTTATCTTGTCCATTGTAAGCAGCAACCCAATTAGAAGCTAACTAATTTTATTTCTCGCTACTAATCTATCTCTTCACAAATTCCTTATGCCCTACCTAACCATGACATTCAAAGAATGTTCATGGGAAGTCTCTAGTTGGAATTTAGGGAACAAGTTTCCTTAATGAAATGTCTTTCTTTTTCTCATCTATGTACTACACTCTCATGATCTAGTATGGGGCTTCTACCTCATCCTCACATCTTGATAGTTGCAAAGTTGTGTCTTTTTCTGAAGGGTCAAAAAAAGAAAGCAATAGGAAATGTGACGACCATCCCTTAGACAATTGAAAATAGTACAATTAGGTTAGAACATAATCAAGTGTTCATGAAATTATCTAATTCTCACTCAAGTGTACTCTAGAGGTTACTTAAAGATAACTTAATCACCCTCTCAGAAATTAGACCACTTCTTGACAAGACATACCCTAGTTGGTATGATCTAATAATATCTCGATCTAATAAAAGACAAAAAACTCCTAAGTTTAGCTTAAGTGAATAAAGTGAAATAAGCCTAATAATTAATTAATTATTATTTAATTACTAATTACTTTAATATTGAAAGCATCCCATTTAGAGATAGGTTGGACTTTTTAAAAATATAAAGAGCTTTCATAACACTAATGTTATGTGAGAGCATTTTTGGAAAGCTTCAATATCATAAAAGAAATAGCTAATGTGGAGAAATTTTTGTGAAGGATGAAGTAGAAACCTACATTTGAGAGAGTCATCGATCAAGATTCTCTACACTAGTCTATTTATCATAAGGTTTAATATCAATTATGTCCTTACATTTAAATAATCTCCTAGATGAAGGTTCTATTGGTATGCGAAGTTAGTTTTGATTATCTAGCATTGACTAAAAAGATGATGGCAAGTCCTAGCTGGTTGTAGGGGGGTTGGGTGTAGTCCCCTTTCCACATGGAAGGAATTCTTATGAGGCCATTAAGCCAAGACAAAGAAAAATTTCTATAACTTACTATTTTTGACATTTTTGGAATCATAAAACATGTGTACATGCAATAATCGAGTCACACTTTTGATTTTTTAAAATTATTCTCCAAAGAGGACTCAACAATTTGGATGAATTTGTTGGCATAATTTTGTCATTGATGTCAAATGGGATATTTGCGGAGCTTTGGATGTAATTAGTGATAGTGGATCAATGTCTAGAAGAATTGGTGAAGAATGATGGAGAGAAGAGCATGTCTTACAAATATTACAAAGCTGCTCTAATGTTGCAAAGTTGTCATGATATTTTGGCACAATTTTCTAGAAGTATCTTCCAAAGGCTTGCGAAGAAAATAGGCTACATATTCAGTATGGGTTTTTCAATAGGTTTTGAGTGGTATGGTCTACATGATCAAAAGATGTGTAATGTTCTTAGAAAAGAATCATCTATGTTCTCTGGTCAAATTGGGGTTTTACAGTTAAACCCTAAGGTGTTGTAATCATGGCACTTTCATAATGTTTATGTTTTCTTGTTCACTGGATATAGGGTGTAGTAGGTTGATTAAGATGTTACATAATCCATCAAAGTCATTTGGGAACCAACCCCTTTACCTAGTGTTATCGATTGGCATGGTTTGTGTGCATCGCATCAATCCTTCATATCATTTTTTTATGTATTACGATAGCCTAGTGTTTTTGAGATATGCAATGAAGGAGATCAATGGTGAAGGTTCAAGCATGTAAGATTGGATGGCTATCACACAAGTATTTTTCATTGTGTTTTGAAGTTTACCTCAGTATGTGCTATGTGTGATGTGCGATAGAGACAAATCAACAGCTAAGAATATGAGGTGAGATCCAATGGTCATCGCATCTTTGCTTCACATTGTTGCTGTGAAGAAAACAAGAGTAAGCTATTTGCGATATGCAAAGTTAGTGGATCATGACATCATCAGGGACAAGTGGCACAATATAATTCTATTGCATCATTGTTTCACATCACTAATGTGAAGAAAAAGGAAGAAAAGTAATTTGTGATATGTGATGAGCACTGCTAGTGGAATATGACATTAGCTAGGATAGATGGTAGACTAAGGTTGCATCATAAAGTGTTAATACATCATATTTCTTCATCTTCAGGCTATAATGCTTTGTGCGATGTGTGATGGGTAAAGGTGTTAGTGGAGTTTCACATAAGTAGGGACAAGTGGCAAATGTTATTCACATCGCAGTTGTGAATAGCACTGCACCAAGAAAAATGTGATAGAAAAAATGGTTATGATGAAGACATGGTGGGTCCCTTCCTCATAAGATTGATGGAGCAATAAGGTGGACACATATTTAGTGAGATAGTTGGCTAGTTTTGATTACATCATTATGTTCCTTTTACATCATAGAAACAATGTTAGAGAGTGAATCACAAGCGTGATAGTCATATACAACACGATGAAGATCATTGATAGAGGTCAAGAGTTGGAGATCGAACGGTGATTGCACTTCAGTCTCACATCACAAAAATAGAGTTTGATGCCCTAAGTGGAGTTGTAAAATGCTATGTGAGCATGATGAAGATTGATGGTACCACTTTAAATGAGTTTGATCTGATGATTGTGTTTTAAAGGTGTCAATGATAGAGGGTTGATGGATCATGGTGCAAAGACAACAAATCAATGGTACAAGATTAAAGTTGAAGACCTCCAAAGGCTATGATAGTGTGAATGAGGGTTTCATTTGTAAACTAACACAGTGAAAAAAATTGTTACTCCAACTACCAAGTTTAATGGTGATTAGTTCATTTGGGATCTGAGGAACATATTCCTGTTGAACAGAAAATTGATTATAGAGAATGTGCATTAATGAACATAAACCTTAGATCAGTTACATGATAAAAATGGCATTGGTATAGAAATTGATGATGATGGTGTGTGGATCGATGTATAGGAAGATAGTTAGAGAAGATAGTGAGTGAGGAAACCCTAGCAGAGAATTTGTACAGATGGTACATGAATCAATGCAATTAATGCCAGATAGTGAAGATTTGAAAAGTGAGACAAGCAGAAAATTGACTAAGTGATTGGGGTATTCATGTAACAGAGGAAGAGAGAGTGAGAAGTGAAGTGGACAAAGAATGCACATGTTGAGATAGAGTGAAACCCAAACAAAATACAAAATATCATCAAGGGTTTGCATTCAAGGTGCAAAGTAGAAAGAGAGGTGCAGAGCTGAGTTTGGAGTTGCAAAGATTCCAGCAAGGTGTGAGCAGTTGTAAAATAGAGTTGAAACTTTGAACCAGATTTAATAGAATCAATTGTAGTACTTTGATTGTAAATATGATTAGTGGTTGCCATCAAATAACTAGGCAGGTGCTTAGTGTAGGGAGTGGGTGCTCCTAAAACAAAGGGATTGGTGTCACCTAGTTGGCACCCTTAAATATTGTAATCAGAAGATTTCTATTGTGATGTTGGATTTGAGTAGTAGACTCAAGTAGCTTTTTTCACCATATTTTTTCCCATCTTGTATTTTTCACTTATACCTGGTGTTATGGGATTTTATATGTGTGTGTGTGTGATTTCTCTGCATATACTTTTATATTGGTTTTAAAGTATTAAAGTAAGGTTTTAATTGATCTACTGATTCACCCCTCTCTCAATAGATTGTTGTTTTCCAACAATTGTTATCAGAGCTCTAATTCTCTTGGAAGAAGCTTAATCAACTCTGGTAGATCTTGGATAAGTGAACACAAAAATGGCTAGTCAAGAAGTCTTATCTACAAATGAAGTACCTCTCTTTGATGGATCAGACTATGATTTTTGGAGCATTAAAATGGAGACATATTTGTCTTTATTAGGGTTTGATGTGTGGATGTTAGTTGTGAAGGGATATACAGTTGTTGCTACATCTCCAACTACTAAGGCATAATATAGTCAATGATTTCAAAAGGTGTCATTGATGTCAAATGGGAGATCTATGGAGGCTTGGATGTTATTAGTGACATTGAATCAATGTCTGGAAGAATTGGTGAAGAATGATGGAGAGAAGAGCATGTTTTGAAAATATTACAAAGTTGCTCTAATATTGTAAATTTGTCATGATATGTTGTCAAAATTTTGCAGAGGTCCCTTCTAGAGGTTTGTGGAGAAAATAGGCTACAAATTCAAAATGGGTTTTTCAAGAGGTTTCAAGTGGTATGGTTTGCATGATTAGAATATGTGTAATGTGTCCAAAAAATAATTATCTATGTTCTCTAGTCAAATTAGGGTTTTATAGTTAAACCCTAAGGTGTTATAGTCATGGCACTTTCACAAATTTTATGTTTTCTTATTGACTAGATATAGGCTTAGCAAGTTGCTTAAGTTATTGCTTAAGCCATCGAAGTCATTTGGGAACCGTCCCATTTACCTAGTGTTATTAGTTTGTGTGGTTTGTGTTCATTGCATCAATCCTTCATATCATGTTTTATGTATTACTACGGCCTAGTGTTTGCATGATATGTGATGAAGGAGATCAACAGTGAAGGTTGAAGTATGTAAGATTAGATGGATATCACACAAGTCTTTCACATCACATTTTGAAGTTTACCACACCATGTGTTATGTGAGATGTGTGATAGAGAAAAATCAATGGATAAGAATATGAGGTGAGATCCAATAATCATCACATCAAATGGGAGTAAGCTATTTGCGATAAAAAAAAGTTAGTGGATCGTGACATCATCAAGGACAGGGAGTGTAGTATGATTGTATTTCATCATTACTTCACATTGATGTTGTGAAGAAAAAGGAAGAAAAGTAATTTACAATATGCGATGAGCACTGGTAATGGAATATGACATTAGCTAGGATAGATGGCGGACTAAGAGTGCATCACAAAGAGTTAATGCATCACATTTCTTCATATTTAGGATACAATGCTTTATGCAATATGCGATGGGTAAAGGCGTTAGTAGATTTTGATGTAAGTAGGGGCAAGTGGCAACATAGGATTGCATCGCTCATGTTATTCACATCACAGTTGTAAATAACACTACACCAAGTGAAATGTGATACACAAAAGGTTGTGTTGAAGACATGGTGGGTCCCTTCCTCATAAGAGCGGTGGAGCGATAAGGTGGATACATATTCAGTGAGACAGTTGGCTAGTTCTGATTACATCATGGAAATAATGTTAGTGTGTGAACCATTTTCCTAGTACCTGCAAAACAACATGAATAAACGAGTTAGACAAGGAATTACAAGCTAAAAGAAGGATTCCCCATGAAATCCATTTGCAAACTCAAAATAGGAAAGAGAATAAGCAAGAACACAAAGAAAATGATAAAAACTAGATTCAATCCTAATTCAAATAACAAACACTTGATCCCATGGGGGAATTGGTGCCAATTTGATGTAAAAATTGACCCTTTCCCAATCCCTCAGATGCAAGATTCAAATGTTGAAGAGATTGTTGATCCACTTTTGATGAAAAGATGAGAACTCCAAGCCAAATCTGAAAAAATCCTAGCTAAGAATTTGAATGATGGATGGAAGTGGCTAAATATTTGAGCATGGTAACTTTGCAATGTTTGTGGATGATGAAATGAGGAGAGGAGCTCTTCATTTATAGGATTTCAAGATGGATGAATGCCCAAATTTGAGCAATGTGGGACTAACCTTCATCCAATGATATGGTGCCACTTGTCAAGCTATGAATGGATGGTGGTTGTGCAAGATTTGGGGTTTGTGCCAATAAATGCCAATATTTGAAATTCAAATTTGTTGAAATAACATGTAAGAGGGAAGGGAAAATGCAATAAATGCCACTTGGCTCAAGGCAAAGGAAATGTAAGAGGTTTTAAATGCCTTGTTGGATGTACATGTTGACTTGGAATTTTTGAATTCAAATTGAGAGAATATTCCAAAAAGATGTCATGTGAGGAAAATAGAGATTTAATAAATGAATTAAATCTATTTTCATGTGCAACTTGCATTATCTAGAGGATGTGACATGAGATAAGGTTAAATTAATCAAGGGTTAATTAATTTAACAGGAGATTAGATGATGTGACTTATTTGACTTAGATTTATGGATTTATTTAAATCAAATAAGAGAGGAATATGATAAGAGGCTAATTAAATAAATATTTTGATTTATTTAATTAAAAGGGATAGTGTTAGATTAAATAAAATAAGGTTTTAATTTATTTAATTTAATGGATAGACTTTAGAGATTTAATCAAATAAATTGATTATTTAATTAAATAGGGATAATTAGATCAAATGAATTGATTTAATTAACAAGAGAAGTGACTTAATTAGACAAAATAATTTATTTAATTAAGAGACGAATATTGATGAATTTAATCAGATAAGGGAATTTGATTAAGCGGTTAGACCAAGGGATGATTTAGAAAGAAATAATGTTAGTAAACTTTTCAAGATCAGATGCACGATGTCAATTAGTATATTTTTTGATGTCTACATTTTGTCCCTCTTTGAAGCAATGCACTCGTTGCGTTGGTTCAAAGAATCAATGATCTTGATCAAAGCCAAAAAATTTTAATATTAAAAACTTGCCCCTTCTGCATGGCGAGAAAACATGCCATTATAATGCCCCTCGAGAGATCGGGACCGAAATTTCAATTTTTTGGGTGATTTCGCGAAAAAGGTGACAGTGCCCGACAGGTCTAAAAGGGGTCCGAGAGGCTAAAATGTCTCTAAATGCAATAAAACAATGAAAAACAAGCCTCAAACAGACAAAAATAGGCTCGGGGGTCCAAAACCCTAGCAAGATATCCCTAGAGGGTCAAAAAACCCTAATTTTTAGGCTTAAAAAGGGCCCAAGGGGTCACTTTCAAGTCATTTTCACACACCTCCACTAGCAAACCTTGAGATTCGAGCTCTGACCTCCTGACGATATGGCACAATGACATCTTCCTCTGCACATTTCTGACCGAGTTCGGACCTACCAATGGCCACCTGGCATCGGTGCCCCGGTATGTGGCCCTAACTGAAGCTTCATTTTTTTGTTTTAGTATATTTATTACTACTTTTAAGGAGAGCTCACCTCCAGCGGCGCTTGGTGTTTAAAGTGCACCGCTAATTTCCTCTTTGCGCCACAGTGGCACTATTTAGCGCTGTAACAGTGCAATTTGGAGTTTAAAAACTCCACCGCTGGGCTCAAGCTCGGGCTCAGCTCAGACTCGGCAGGCCAGTTTGGAAAAGTGTGCTGCGGTGGAGTCCTTTTCACGAAAACTACGACGTTGGGGGTTAAAGTGCACCGCAGCGGTGCTATTTGGCCAAATTTCAGGTCTAGCATCAGAGTTTGAGAGAACTCAAACTACGAAGCCTTCACAAACTACGTCGTTGGGAACGAGTTTGAAGCGTTAGGTCAGGAATTTTCCAAAAAATTTAACATGCCGACTTTGCGTGATGCAAAACAGGCCCAGGGAGCTTTATTCTTGGGAGCACCAGTCACGGGATCTAGCGAGCATTCTACGGGACTTTAGCGATAGAGACTAGGATCAGCTGGGAGCTGCAGGACTATGGCATATTGCGTATGCGGCGCCCGTGCGCACACACCTCAGGATGTTGTCAGTGCTGGCAGAGCGATGGCACAGCGAGACGTCGTCGTTTTATCTTCCCACTAGTGAGGCGACCGTCACATTGGAGGATGTCTGGCGCATATTACGTTTGCCCATTCATGGCCATCGGGTGATCTAAGATATGGAGGAGGGTCGCGAGTATTGTACTCGAGTCCTCGCCACTCGAGATATTATTTACTGCGAGGGTCAGATCAAGCTAGAGAGGTACAGAGTTATAGCACCTCCCTTCCGCTGGGCGATTGCGGCGATCATTTCAAGTTTGGTTGCCCCAGACAGATGAGGGCGGTAATTTAGTCCTGGATGGGGATACTGCTAGGAGAGGATGGTGCAGGGCCGAGGCCTTCGGTTGCATAGGGGCCCATCCTTGGCTTCACTTTACAGGATCTCCACAAGTATGCATACATGGATGGAAGAGCGTTGGGAGCTGGGGGTGACACTTCTACATGTTTAGGCATGGGAGCACATTTCTATGCTATGTCCACAGTCATTCGGTTCCCATGGGGGCGAGGATGCCACAGTGACATGTCTGAGGTGGTGTGTCCTTCACACACACTAGAGAGCAAGGGATCCCCTACTGGAGGTAGGTCATAGATGAGATGCTTGTGTTCACTTGGAGACCATACCTCGGTCAGCCTGGATGGGCTGATGATGTAGACCAGCTCTTCTACTACCGCCAGGACCGATACATGTAGGGTCGAGAGCACACTATGATAGAGAGATACTTTCCCAGGTATGTACAGCGTCAGTTTGGGGAGCCGCAGGATCAGCCAGATGATGGTTACATGGCCATCTTTGCATGTAGCATGACACAGGTGTCATGGGGCCCTGGTATTCCTACTGCGGAGGCAGTTGACAGTTTTTGACATTTGGTAGCCCAACCGTAGGCTTACAATCAGGGTTTGGCAGATCTAGGCATGACACAGGCCTACAGAGACTGGTTCAGACCTCCTCTTCAGTTGACTGTTCCAGGTGAGGATCCAGAGGCACACAGGGTCAGAGGTAGGGATAGAGAATGAGGATGAGGGCGAGAACTGAGGATTGAGATCCGACAGGATCCACCAGAGGTGCCCCCAGTTCCACCAGGTCATGGAGATGTCCCTATGCAAGACCAGCAATAGTATCTACCAGTCCCACCACCACGAGCCGAGAGTGAGGGTCAGGTTCATGCGCAGCCATGGGCACAACCAGCAGGGTAGGTAGACGCGTGGGATGCCTTGATTTTGCAGTTACAGGCACAGGTATAGGTAATGATGGCCGAGAGAGACTAGGCACGGGCTGAGAGAGTGTAGCTGAGAGCAGAGAGGGATCAGGCTATGCAGCAGAGACAGGTTGTAGAGCTACAGGTAGCGACATAGTTAGGCCACAGGCAGCAGATTGAGAGCATCACAACCTCCTCATCTCAAGGTACTGTGCTGGTTCGATCCTACAGAGATGCTATCTGAGAGATAGAGTACTACCATTGGGCCTACCATGACACCATGCCTAGAGTAGACTGGGTCCCAGAGTACTCAGAGCGGGTCAGTTAGAGACCACCAGAGGGTCACGGTGACAGGGGTGAGGGCAGCATCCATGAAGATCGGGCTTGGTTGAGATATTACAATGTACCTTTTTGTGCCTTATGGGCTCATTTTTGATAGCTCGATGGGCATTTTGTACTGATTGGCATACTTGTATAGTGATCCAATCATTATTCTTTTGTACTATGACAGTGACATTGATGATATGATATATGAGCCAATTTTGATGAGATGTACCGTGTACTTTTATTTATGCATGGATGGTTTATTTCTATATGCTTTGCAATGATGTTCCTATGGGTGCATTTATTTCTAATGATGTATGTGATGATTATGACTAATAGATCTATATTAAGCTAACCTATGATATGATGTGTAATAATGTTAACTATATGATGATTTATTTTATGCCAATGCAAAATGTGGTATATGATATGATCTATGGTATACGTGATGGTGTGTGAAAATTCTTATTATGAGATGATTTATGGATGAATGTGATATAATGCAATGGCCGTGTTATGATGGTATGAGATGCTTAGAATAACAAATGTTAATATCCTAAATGATGATGCATGTGATGCAATGATATGTTAATGCGATGATATGTATGCCTAATGAATTAATGCTTATATACCTATTGCTTATGATTATGATGATTATGAGATGCTTTCATTCATATTATGTGATGATTTATGTAATGGTAATATGAAATGGTTATGAAATGTGAATGAATACTTATGCAATGATCAATGTAATGCCATGAGATGCCATGTAATGGGTGGAATGTGATGATATGAATGCACCCATTTATATGATGATGAGAATGCGATGTTTCCTATTTGATATGCTTATGCAATATGCTAATGATTTGTGGATGCAGGATCGATAATGATGATGGTAATGATGATCAACTGTCATAGTACCTTGTTAGCATGGTTAGTAAGAAAAGAAGAAGTCATTTCAACAAGACGTACGATGACACAAATGATGATGATGATGATGATTACTTGCTAAGGAATTGGGATTTTCAAAGTGAAAAATTTTCTTATGTTTAATAACACATGTGGTACGATGCATCAAGGTATAGCAAGCCAGGATGGCGTAGTACCCAATGTGCTGGACTTTGACTCGACAATTAGATAGGAGTATTCTTGTTCACACCTGACATACAGAAACCATGCTAGGATGCACTTCAGAAGTTTCAAACAGCTCGAACCAAAACATGGAGAGGTAAACCTATCCCTGTAATAATCAACAAGTTGCCCTAGACCTCTTCCATACATACCTAACAAAGCAAGTATTCACTGAGGTTATATTGCAATAGCGTCCAACAAGCACAACAGACAAAAGATAACGATCATTGCCCCATTCCTATTTCTCTAAATCCTTCATTCAGATATCATCGAGAGGTCCTTGGAATGAGCGCAATAAGATAAATCCAAAAATAAAGACCAAGTAAACAAACAAACTAATGCTCTTCAATACCGCTAACGGAAAAAGGATATGTTTTCTAAGGATGATGAGCGAAACTTATTGCCAAAAGATAATGCCCATTGTAGGAAGGATTCATCCTAGGACATGTTAGTGGATGGCGGCAAGTGATTTTGTTTATAAGGGATGATTGATATGGGACCAATTTAGATGATGAGTTACCAATACGAAGAGATAACTAGCTTGCTTACGTATTGACTTAGACTTTAGACTTGATGTTTGGAGTTCTACTTTTAGACTGCTAGGCTTGTTTCTGAATGTTTCACCAAATTTTGAGGATGACGATCAATTTATTGTGAGTGGTTTTTTATCGCAGGTGCAAGCGAGATGAGGTGGATGGATTTTTTTAAATATTTGGATGGTTTTGATATTTTTTGGAATGTTTTGAGGCTATTTTTGGTATCTTGGATTTTTCAAATGTTTTGATTTTTGGATTTTTTGAATGTTTTGGGATTTTTTGAGATTTTGACCAAGAGACTAACCTAAAGACCTATCCTAGGGGTCTCAAGGGTTGATCAACATATGAGACTTGCCTTCGTTATATATGCAGAGACCACATAGTTCAACTGACGACCCGACCGATTTGCAAATGAAGATATACATGATGAATTGTCAGTTTATTATGACAAACTCCTAAAGGAATGACCTAAATGTCTTGGGGGATGATCAAAGATCAACCTTGCCTACGTTCAAGCTCAGAGATTACATAGTTTGACAAGACGACCCTGTTTTTGGCTTTTTAAATGACTTTTTGACCTATTTTTTGGATTTTCTGATTTTCTAATGTTTTTTGGATTTTCTGATGTTTTTTGAATGTTTTTGGATTTTCTGATGTTTTGATGTTTTTGGATTTTTTGATTTTGAGGACTTTAAGACCATACACGAATCTTATTTGATGAGAACGTGCCCCCAACGTGATGCAATAGACTACTTCGATAAAGGCAGGACAAACTATCCTTGAGGATGGGCCGAGTAGTACTAGAAGGGATCATGATACGAACACAGGACCAAGTTATGGTGCGGATGCGAGTGGATGAGTGATGGATGGAGACCTGAATGAGATGGATGATGGAGGTGAAATGGAGGGTTGCTACAGATCAAGCCATAAAGATCCTGGTGGATGGAAAGTGCTTATTTACGCAAGGCGCCTATTTGCTAGGTTTTCACCAAGGTACTTACCCAAAGTGCCACTGAAGCAGTTTTCACTAGAGGACAATTTTTTTGGATTTTTTTTGCTTTTTTGATTGTTTTGTTGTCACCAAGACACCTGTTTTCCAGGTTTTCGCCGAAGTAACCATTTTTTTAGGACTTTTTCTTATTTTTTGGATTTTTTGGTTTTATACCCTAGAAGATTTTAGGCATAAAACTTTTTGAGATGGGAACTATTCATGGGCTCCTGCAGAGGTTCCCCTTCGAGTGTTGATAGTTGATATGCCCTTGATTTATAGCTTGCTGTGACGATGAAAGGCCCTAACCAATTGGGTTCAAACTTGCCTTTGCTGTTGGGATTCAGGACATTCTTCTGATTTTCTTTTAAGACCAATTCTCCAACTTGGAAAGTCCTGCTTCTGATCTTCTTGTTGTAGCTTCGTTTGAGTCTATTTTGATAGACTTACAGATGATTCAAAGTATCTATGCGTCTCTCATCTAGTAACTCCAGCTCGTTTAATCTTGACACCCGATAGTCCTCATCAATGATGAGATTTTGCAATGATATTCTAAGGGATGGGAGCTCGATCTCAATTAGGAGTATATCCTCTGATCCATAGACCAAGGAGAATGGGGTGGCGCCTGGGTGTGTGGATGCTAGTTCGATAAGCCCAAGGGTGGGATTAAGCTACAAGTGCCATCACAACCTGCATCATTAACTATTTTCTTGAGGATTTTGAGGATGGTTTTGTTTGTAGCTTCTGCTTGGCCATTTCCTTGGGGATAGTACGGGGTGGAGAAGCGATGTTGGATTTTGAATTTCTCGCACAAGTCGCGAACCTCTTGGTTCTTGAAGGGTGACCCATTATCTGAGATAATGGCTTGTGGAACACCGTAATGATAGATGAGATAGTTCAGGATAAATTTTGAGATCTGCTTCCCAGTGATATATGTCATGGGTATGGCTTCCACCCACTTAGTGATGTACTCAGTTGCAGTGAGGATGAACTTGTGGCCATTGGATGAGGTGGGTGTGATTTTCCCAATGAAATTGAGTCCCTACTGTGAAAAGGGCCATGGTGTGACAATCGGGTGAAGCTCTTGAGCTAGAGCATGGATGAGATCCCCATGCTGCCGACATTGTAAACACTTTTTAGCATGATCATGCACTTCTCTTTCCATTGTGGGCCAGTAATACCCCAGCCTCAGCAGTTTCTTAGCGATGGTCATTCCACTCGAGTGTGAGCCACAGATACCATTATGAACCTCGGTTAGAGTGGTTAATGCCTCCTCAGCATTTAGGTAGCGCAACAAGGTACCCTCTATGCTTCTACGATATAAGGTATCACCTAGGATGACAAATCTAGATGCCTTTTTTATAAAGGTTCATTTTAGGCTCGATGGGAGGTCAGTGGGTATGACTCCTATGCGAAGATATGTATAGATGTCATGATACCAAGGATCGCCAAGACCAATGATTTTGCACACATATTCCAATTTTGGTACCTTGAATGTGGGAACGAGAAGCTGCTCAATTAGAAATTCATATTTTGGCACATTATGAGGGATGTCTAATAGAGACCCAATTGTAGCCATGGCGTCTACTACTCTGTTGTTGGTTCTTGGAATCTACTCAAATGTTATGTCAATGAAAGATTCTTTTAGTGTCTCCACCAATTTCTTGTATGGAGTGAGCTTGTCATCCTTAGTCTGATATTCATTATTGACCTGATTTATGATCAACTGAGAGTCCCCATACACCTTTAGAGCTATGATATTCCATTGTACTGCTATACTGAGACCTATAGTCAAAGCCTTGTATTCCGCTATGTTTTTGGTGCAAGGAAATGCCAATTTGTATGACCTCGGTATGCAGTCCCCTTGTGGAGTGATGAAGAAGACATCAGCTCCTGATCCATGTTGTGTATATGAACCATCGAAGTATAGTTTCCAATGGTGAGTTACATTGAGGTTAAAGATGGATTCATCTAGAAATTCTGAGACAAGAGGATTCTAAGAATATATGGGTGCTTCTGCTAGTTGATCTGCAATAACTTGTCCCTTGATTGCTTTCCTTTCTACATACTCGATGTCATACTCTAATAGTATCATTACCCATTTTTCCATTCTACTGGTTAGCATTGCCTTTGATAGTAGATACTTGAGGGGGTCAATTTTTGTGATGAGCTTGATCTTGTGTGCCAACATGTAATGTCTAAATTTTTGTGATGCAAACACTACTGCGAGGCATGATTTCTTGATGAATGAGTAGTTTAGCTCATGACCGACCATTGTTATGCTGATATAGTAGATGGCCCTCTCTGTTCCATTTGCATCATGCTGAGACAAGAGAGCTCCTAGGGCCGCTACTGTTGCTAATACGTATAAGATCAATGGCTTCCTTGCGATAGGTGGCATTAAAACTGGTGGTGTTAGTAGATATTCCTTGATCTTGTTGAATGCCTCTTCACATTTTGTATCCCATTTATATGCCACCCCTTTGTGGAGTAGGTGAGAATATGGATTCTGCTTGTCTGCCAGTTGTGCTATGAATCATCAGATGGATTGAAGTCTTCCTTGGAGACCTCTAAGTTGTTTTAGTGTCTTTGGTGCCTCCATCTCAAGGATTACTTTTACTTTTGCCGGATCCACCTCGATACCCCTCATGGAGACTATGTATCCTAGCAATTTACCTGATTGTACACCGAAGATGCACTTCTTAGGGCTTAGTCTGACTTTGTATTCCTCCAGTCTATCAAAGATGGAACTTAGGGTTGCTATATGATCTTGTCTCTTTCTTGACTTTGCTAGGATGTCGTCGACATAGTCTTCGACTGTTTTGTGAATCATATCATGGAATATTAGTGTCATGGCCCTTTGATAGGTTGCTCCTGCATTCTTTAGGCTGAATGGCATCATGTTCCAGCAGTAGGTTCCCCATGGACAAGTGAAGGTTGTCTTGTGTTGATCTTCTTTTGCTATCATGATCTAGTTGTATCTTGAAAATCCATCCATTAGTGATAGCATCTCATGTTCTACCATCATATCTACTATCATGTCGATGTTGGGAAGTGGGAAATCATCCTTGGGACATGCTTTGTTTAAATCCCTGAAGTTTGTATAGATTATGATGGCTCCGTCGGGTTTCGAAACAGGTACCAAATTGGACACCCATTCTAGATAATCAATTGGTCGGATAAATCCTGCATCTAACAACTTTTTGAGCTCCATTTTGACTAACAAAGCAATTTGAGTATGCATCTTTTGAAGCTTTTGTTTGACTGGTTTTGCTTCTAGATATACTGCTAAATGATGGACCACTGTCTCTAGATCTAGCCCTGGCATATCAGCATAACTCCATGTGAAGTTTATTTGTCTTTCCTTTAGGAATGCTGTTAGGAGTTCTTTCTCTTCTGTTAATAGTGATTTCACATAGAATGTGATATATAGAGTCTCCTCTGTTCCTATGTTGACTGGATTACACTTTTTAGCCAATATTGTTGATTTCTCCTAGTGAATAGCTTTTAAGGGAAGATTGAATCCTTCATCCTCAGGCACCTTAGAGAGGTTTTCACTTTTGGATACATCCTTTCTTTTTACTATTTTCTTGTCAGAGAGTGCCACAGTGTGGTTTTCACTCAAGGACTTGGATATGATTCTTAGTTTCTCATTTTTGTGACTGAAGGATTCAATCGTTTCCCCATAGTAGGCATGTGTGTCCAACTCTATTATAAAGCCTGCTTTGTGATCTCCATCTAGAATGTTATCTCAATCCCATAAATTTTGAGAGTGCCTCATCGTTTTTGAATGTATCGAGAACTGTTGGTCCTCGTTGGTCATAGTCAATCAGTTGGGGGTAGACTAGGCAGATCTCATGATTTTTATGATTGAATTTGAATGATAAGGTACTAATCATGCAAAGGGTGGCATCCTCAAATAACCTAGGTAGATTGGTCAAGGTATCCTCATCATCACTACTAATATAGGGCTCAGTTATGAAATTATGCGTGTCTCTATCTATGACTATTGGTGAATGTACTTGCACTAGTACCGACTGAGGAGAAATATTAACCATTCTAACCGGAGGACTTCAGCCACGTATGGTTATTCTCGGAGGGGTACATCCAAGACCAAGATTTGTTATGGGTTGCGTCTCTGGCATGATAGGTATTATGAGGCCATTATCATTTTGTCCCAGTCTTTGATTTATGTTGTAGCCCATTGCAAGCATCATATGTAGGCCTTTGCTTGTCTCATCCATTGGTAATTTTGGTGTCGGTCTTTCATCTTGATAGAGCATGTGAGATGGATCTGCTTCAATGACCTCATGGCCAAGGTCTCCCCATCTTGTGAATTTGGGGTAGTCTTCAGGAGATGTTTGCAATGTGGAAGCTTGATTTTCTTCTGGGCGTCCCCATGATCTAGGAGATTGTGGTAACTCTTCTATCACGAAAGCATTGTTAGGGAGCCTATAACCTCCACAACCGTCCTCTTGGATGATGAGCTTGATGTCAGAGATGTTGGGAATGGCAGGTGCCTCTGTCTCAGAAGTGGATGTGAGGGTGGTGGGATCGATGTATGATGTGAATGGGCCCTCATCATTTTTCGGCACTTGGGGGATTTTGTAATATTTGGCTTCAAGATTCTTGTAGTATGAGAACGGTTCAGGATCTCCATGGACAATAACCTCTTGTCCATTATGTGTAAATTTCACACATTGGTGAAAGGTTGATGCTACGACTTTCATCACATGGATCCATGGACAACCCAAGAGGATATTGTATGGTAGCTCGAGGTCCAAGACCTAACATGTGGTTTCCATGAGCATTGGCCCTACTTGAATAGGTAGTTTAATCGTGCCCTAAGACAATCTTTCTTGGTCATCATATGCTCTGATCGTGATACCCTTTCCTTTGTCTATGGAATCTTCTGATATTTTCAACTATTTTATGAGGCTTAAGGAACATATGTTCAAGCCTACACCTCCATCCACCAAGACCCTTTTGATTTTTCTATTGTTTATAATGGCTTCCAAGTGAAGTGCACGGTTATGAGATGGTTGGGCTGGGAAATCTTGATCAGAGAATGTAAGGAGATTGGGCGTTATGATATTTCTGACCATAGCTTGGAATTGGTCTGCATCGAGATCTGCGAGGACAGTGGATGAGGCTAATGCTTCCTCGAGAATATTTTTATGTGTTGATGATATTTTTAACAACTCCATGATGGAGATGTGTGTTAGTGTTCTCTTGAGTTGTTCTACAACATTGTAGCTATGCGGAACGGCTCTAGATGAAGGGATTTTGTTTTGTTGGGATGATCCTACAATGGTGACTTTTCTGCCTCTTGTGGTGACTCCACAATCTTCGGCATGGGCGCCCTTGATGGTGATAATGATGCAGTCTTCATTTAAGGAGGCAATGACTATTTCATACACATGATTTACACTGCCCTTCCCTTTTTCATTTTTATTGCCTTTGTTGCCATGATTCAGCATTGGATTCGTGTAGATTTTTAGGTCCTAATTTCTGGTAGGTTGTTCCACATTTATGATTTTCTTGTCAATGAGATCTTGGATGATATTTTTGAGTCTCATGCAATTGTTTGTGGTATAACCTTTGATTTTGTGAAATTCGCAAAGTTGATTTTCGTTATACCACGGAGATTTGACATCAGGTTCTTGGTAATTTTCAAATGTAGGAGGCTTGATAAGTTTTTCGTGAATCAATTTTTTCATTATGTCCTCCAATGGTTCTCCCAAAATGGTGTATTTTTGTTTGGGATAGCTTTTGCATTGGGGTGGTCCTCTTTGATCATTGAGGTTATTGATGGTTGGATTGTTGTTGGGTTGATATGTTGTGTGATGAGTGTTTTGGTGTTGTGTTTGGTTCTGCTATGTGGGTGTATTTTGGCGTGGACCACTAATGACCACCTTGGCATCTACGACACCATCATTAGTGACATTCTTGTTCCTTGCCCATGTGTGAGGTTTATCATTGTAATTGGATGATGGGTGGTTGTTTTGTTGTTCATGGTATGATGTTGATTCCACGGGTTGAGTCACAAGGGCTCTTTTGATGCTAAGCACCTTGGAAATTAATTGATCATATGTGGTGATTCCCTGAACCTTGAGATGAAATGATAAGTGGCTTTCAAGGTTGGCTATGATGGTGCAGACTTGTTGTTCTTCTGGAATGGTCCACTTGCTCTGATTGGCCTTGGATCACCATTGTTGAAGGAATGAAGCAAAAGATTCATTCTTTCCTTGTTTTAGAGCGTATGATTCTTTGAGACTGACATCCATTGCAATGTTACATGCATAGTTCCTGATGAATGCATCTCTGATTTCTTGGAATATTCTAATGCCCGAAGGTAAGCGAGAGAACCATTCTATAGCAAGACCTGCCAAGCTTCTAGGAAATAGCTACATCAGGTAAGTATCATCGTATGCAACCTCCATACAATGAACCTGGAATTCCCTGATGTGATCTTCAGGGTTTCCCATCTCTCGATATTTGTCAAATTTAGGGATCTCAAATCCCTTGGGGAATGGTTTCATCTCTACGCTCCTATCAAATGGATAGGGACACAAGTTGCTTGGTGTTTTGGTTGTTCGCCCTAATTGAAGGTTGAGCACTTGTTGCGAGAGCAACCTAAGTTGTGTCGTCACATCATTTTGTGAATCAGGGGGTGGGATGAAGGTTTTTTGAGATGTTCCAATTGTCGATTGGGTGGATGGGTTGTTTGGTGCATTGTTCGATGGTATCTGTGTGTTCTGGCGAGCGAAGTAGGCTTCTACTTGTTTTTGGATAAACAATGCTTGTTGTTGATCTTGTTGCTGTGCTAGGATTTGTGCTTGTTGTTACGCTTGTTGTTGTTCCAACAACGCTTGTTGTTGTACTTGCTATTGTTCCCACAATGCTTGTTGTTGGGCTGCCAATTCTGTTGCTTCATGTTACTCTTGGTATTGCTTTAATGCTTGCTGATATGCTTGCAATTGCACTGCTTGTGCAAGAATTTGTGCTTGTGCTTGTGCTTGTTGTGCTTGATATTGAGATTGCGTTTGAGCTTGGGCTTGCGCTTGTGCTGCTTGTGCTTGTGTGGCTTGTTGCTGCAATAATAGTTGTGCTTGAGCGACCCTTTGTGCTTGCAATGCTTGTGCAGCTTGGGCAGCTTGTTGTTGTTGCTGTTGTAATAAAGCTTTGGATTGTTGTGCTTGTTGCGCTTGTAATGTGGCTTGTGCAGCTTGGGAAGCTTGTGCAGCTTGAGTAGCTTGTTGCATGGCTTTTTATTTTTTCACTTGTTGGTATCCTCTTTGAAAAGCGGCTTGTAATGCTGTGTCGAATTGGTTTGATGTGGTGAACGTTGGTGGTGGTGGGGGTGGTGGTGGATTTGGAATGGTGCTAGATGTTGATGTTGTGTTGATGTTTTGCATGTTGGATAATGGTATTGATGTGATTGGTCCTTGTGAGACCATTCTTTGTGATGATGTTGCCATTGCTTGTGTATTTATTGTTTGTTGTTGCAATATCAACAACAAATTTTGAGCATTTGGTGTGATGCTTTGATTCATGGTTGGGATAGCAGTTTGATTGATACTTGGTAGGGGAGGCAACCCCAAACCAAGGAGTGGTGCGGATGATAATGCCAATGGTGGGATAGGTGGAAATGTAAGGGGCGTTAGTTCTTGTGTGGTGTCAAATATGCCCCCTGGTCTGAACATATCTCCCTCTTCTTATGAATTTGTGAGAAGAGGTGTTTGTGGTGCTCCATGAAAAAATGTTGATGATGGGTCATAGTGTAAGGTGAGAGGAACATTTTTGTGTAATGGATTTTGGGGGATGTTTTGTTCCAATGTGGTGTTTGCGTCCAAGTTTTGGTTATTCACAAGGGGATGTGATTGAAGAGCATTGAGAAATGTGTTTCCCTTGTTAACGTTGGGTTGAGTTGGAGCAAATGATGTTGTGAGTTGCGGGATGTTTTGCGTGATGTTTTGAGATGGAGGTGTAGATGAAATGGGGATGGTGGATGAGATTGGTGGAAAATATGTCTCTACTATAGTGCTCATGTCAAAATCGGAAGGCAACTTGGCGCCTTGTTTTGCTAGTTCAAGCATGTACAACGAAGGGTTAAGTCTCATCATGATGTTGATGATTCTATGGTTGTCTGTATTTTGGAGCATTTTCGTCATTTCTTCATGAGACATTCCAAAAGTGAGGTCCTCTCCTTGATTTTCTTCTTGTGGATTTTGGGATTATGAGAGGGTCAATGGATTGCTTGATTCTGCTAAATTCATTTCTGCGTTGGTTTGGCTAAGATCGCTTGAAGCGAGTGTTTCCTTGTTGGCTTCCATACTCTTCTTGTATTGAGATCTCATTTGAACCATAAAACAAGGATCAGTCTTCAAGAATATGGGAGATGAATCTCTTGATTCTTTGGAATGATCTCTATTTTATGTCCCAAAGTATAAAGTTTTAGGATGCTTTTGAGGATCAAAGGTGATGATGATATGATGATGATGTTAGGGATGGATGATATGGATGTTTTGGCTTTTGATAAATCTTGAATGAGACATTCGGCTTTAAGGACTTTGATTTGATTGGATTTCACATTTTGGGGTTTTGTCCTTGACTTTGATTTTGACTTTGATTTTGAATAAAAGGACCCTAACATGTTTGATAATGATCTAAGGGATAAATTTGTTCAAAAGATGATAATTTGAATATGTGTGAGGAGAAGGATGCATCTATCCACACCTATTCAAACAAGATGATTTGTTTTTACTAAGCATATGAAGAAGGATTCATCTACATACACTAAGCTAGACAAGATGATTTTTGATAATTTTGACTAAGTATATGGAAAAGGATGCATCTACACATACCTAGCCAAAAGTGATTTTGATTGATGTTTTCAAGGATATAGTCTCAATGTTTTGGATGATTTTTTATTTTTCCACAAAACCTAGTATCAAGGATGATTTCAAGATTTTTCAAAAGATGATTTGTGAGATGGATTTGATGTTTGATATTTTGAAGGATGGATGAAAGAGTTTTGATTTGTTTTGATCCTTATGTGAACCTAAAAAAGGACACTTTGTTTTCCTAGATCTATGTATTGAAGAGCATGCAAATGCTTCCTAAAGACCTTTGTAACAAAGAAATGATTTTATTTGAACATTCATTTTTGGATTTCCAATCAATGATTTGTTCTTTGGGATTTGGAGTCTTCAACACATATGAAAGTTCATTTTGCTTAGCTTTGCTTAATGTCTTTATTTTACCAAAAGAACTTTCTTCAATTAGGTTTTCAAACTAAGATGTCCAATGTCTTAATTTCTTTAAACCCCACAAGATATATTATGTGGAAATTTAATGAACTTAAGGCAAGGGTTTCCTATTGTTTACTCAAGAAGACAAATTGAGATATAATCCAATGCTTAGAAACCTCTAAGGATGTGAATCCCAAGGGAAAGCAATAACATATGGATCAAGTCAATTATATTTATTCTCTAAAGGTTTTGAAATTTGGATGATGTTAAGTGTTTGTTTTTGAGATGTTTTCGATCAAGCAATGCATTTTGTAACCCAAGAACAAGTACAATCCTATGGATGTGTAAGACAATATTTGTTGGATTCCCACTTGGACAAGTCCAGCTACGCTTATCTCTAGCGAATGGTTAGATGCTTGACCCCACTGGCTCCTGTCCACGGCACTCACTTATACGGGGCAGCCAAGCATCAACACCCATGAAACTACCATGGCATGATTTCCATCTCTACTAGAAGACCGTAAAAGTGTGGGGTGGCTTCAGAATGACCGTTCTTGCACCAACAAATAGATAAAAGATTTTGGAAAATTCTAGCACATGGGTTTTAGTAAGGACTTTCTATTCGTAGAAGTTGACCCAACATGGCAAGAGTCCCCTTTCGGATCCATCTTGTTAGAGTCAACCACATGATATTGGCATTTCTTCCAATATCCATATTTATATCCCAGCTAGAAATACTCTTTGCTTTAGAGTGTTACCAGTTGAGTCATTCCCTTGGGTGAGTACTTGTTCCCCAAGGCAGGCCCTCTAGGATACACAAAAGCAAATGAAGAACAATATTCGTAACTCGATCAATCGTTGTTGGCAACAAGGAGAGAGAATGTACGCAACAAAGCCCCCACTCACACTCACGAAAGAGTTTGTTCAATTTTAAGCCTAAATCGAAGTGTGGAGGTGATTGCTTTGTCTTATCGCAAAGTCATGGAAAAGGCCTTTTGATTCTCAAGATCACTATAAAGCGCGAGAGAAGTGCATATGTCATTTTCCAATGGCTTTAGTCTAAGTAAGCCCTCACGAAAAACACAACTACACTTGTTCTTTTTAAATCCTCAAAACAATATGTGAGTTCATTTTAGAGCACCAAATTACAAGTGAAAAACATTTGTTCAATTTGTTAACCCAAGAAACAAAATCTAGTAAGTTGTTGATCCTATTGTTCATCTTAACCTTTGCAATAAATGGAATTGAAAAGCTCTTTTTAAGCCCAAATGAAAGCTAGTGTTCTAAAGATGAAAAGATGACAAAATTCCTAAGGAAGTGTTAAACAAACACTTAAGTGTTTAAAAACACTTTAATTGGACAAAATATCATCACCATGCTCCTCTTCCCTTAGTTTTCGATTTCCAACCTACAAAGGAGAAAAATAGTCAGATTATGGAAAAACACAGAAGTTTAAAAAGTAGAAAACAGAGGAAGAAGCAATCATAATTAAAGCACGTGCTAAAAATTAAATTTCTCCCTTTTACAGTCTTCCAGCGTCGCAACTCATGAAGGCGTCGCTATTTTTTCCTCCCAATGTAACTCTTACAGTGCCACTTTACCAGTCAGCGGCGCTTTGTGTCAGGACAGAGAGCACGATTGCGTCGCTCTTTTCGCCCAGCATCATAGTTTTTGAAAGCGTCAAAATTTATAATTTTTTTGAAACTGATGCAGATTGGCGAGTCTAGCGGTGGAGTTGAAAATTTAAATTTTTTGGCAGGATGAGCCTAGTGGTGCTAAAACAATGACGCTGACGAGCCCGCATTGGAATTTCCTGTGTGTTAAGAAAATGCAAAAATTTTGAGGAAATGTTATAAATGTTGATGTCAAGCCCTCCTTCTAGTGCCAAATGTGTGAACCCTTTTCCTAGTACCTGCAAAATAACATGAATAAATGAGTTAGACAAGGAATTACAAGCTAAAAGAAGGATTCCCCATGAAATCCATTTGCAAACTCAAAATAGGAAAGAAAATAAGCAAGAACACAAAGAAAATGATAAAAACTAGATTCAAACCTAATTCAAATAACAAACACTTGATCCCATGGGGGAATTGGTGCCAATTTGATGTGAAAATTGGTCATTTCCCAATACCTAAGATGCAAGATTTGAATGTTGAAGAGATTGTTGATCCACTTTTGATGAAAAGATGAGAACTCCAAGCCAAATCTGCAAAAAGCCTAGCTAAGAATTCGAATGATGGATGGAAGTGGCTAAATATTTGAGCATGGTAACTTTGCAATGTTTGTGGATGATGAAATGAGGAGAGGAGCTCTTCATTTATAGGATTTCAAGATGGATGAATGCCCAAATTTGAGCAATGTGGGACTAACCTTCATCCAATGATATGGTGCCACTTGTCAAGCTATGAATGGATGGTGGTTGTGCAAGATTTGGGGTTTGTGCCAATAAATGTCAATATTTGAAATTCAAATTTGTTGAAATGACATGTAAGAGGGAAGGGAAAATGCAATAAATGCCACTTGGCTTAAGGCAAAGGACATGTAAGAGGTTTTAAATGCCTTGTTGGATGTACATGTTGACTTGGAATTTTGAATTCAAATTGAGAGAATATTCAAAAGATGCCATATGAGGAAAATAGAGATTTAATAAATGAATTAAATCTATATTCATGTGCAACTTGCATTATCTAGAGGATGTGACATGAGATGAGGTTAAATTAATCAAGGGTTTAATTAATTTAACAGAGATTAGATGGTGTGACTTATTTGACTTAGATTTATGGATTTATTTAAATCAATAAGAGAGGAATATGATAAGAGGCTAATTAAATAAATATTTTGATTTATTTAATTAAAAGGGATGGTGTTAGATTAAATAAAATAAGGTTTTAATTTATTTAATTTAATGGATAGACTTTAGAGATTTAATCAAATAAATTGATTATTTAATTAAATAGGGATAATTAGATCAGATGAATTGATTTAATTAACAAGAGAAAGTGACTTAATTAGACAAAATAGTTTATTTAATTAAGAGATGAATATTGATGAATTTAATCAGATAAGGGAATTTGATTAAACGGTTAGACCGAGGGATGATTTAGGAAGAAACGATGTTAGTAAGTTAGGATCAGATGCATGATGTCAATTAGTATATTTTTGATGTCTACAGTTAGAGAGTGTCATATACAACATGATGAAGATCAACAATAGAGGTCAAGAGTTGGAGATCAGATGGTGATTGCACTTCTGCCTCACATCACAGAAATAGACTTTGATCCCCTAAGTGAAGCTGCAATAGGCTATGTGAGTGTGATGAAGATCGACGGTGCCAGTTTAAAAGAGGTTGATCTGATAGTTGTGTTTTAAAGGTGCCAAGAATAAAGGAGAATCAATAGATCAGGCACGAAGACAAAAAGTCAATGGTCCAAGTTTAAAGTTGAAGACCTCCAATGGCTATGATAGTGTGAATGAGGGTTTTGGCTATAAGATGACAAAATGAATAAAATTAAATGGTTCAACTACTCCAACTACCAAGTTTAATGGTGATTGGATCGTTTAGGAAGTGAGGATCATATTTTTATCAAATAGAAGATTGGTTATAGAGAATGTACATTAATAAACATAAACCATAGATTGATTACATGCTAAAAAAGGCATTGATATAGATATTGATGATGATGGTGTGTGGCTTGATGTACAAGAAGCTTCCTGGAGAACATAGCAAGTGATGAAACCCTAGAAAAAATCTGTACAGGTGGTACATAACTTGATGCAATTAATGTTGGTAGGTGAAGATTTGAAAAGTGAAACAAGCAGAAATTTGACAAAGTGATTAGAGTATGCATGTAGCAAATGAAGAGAGAGTGAGAAGTGAAGCGAATAGAGAATGTACATGTTGAAATAGAGTGAAACCCAAAAAAACTACATAATATCATCAAGGGTTTGCATTCAAGGTGCAGAAAGAGAGAGAGGTGCAAAGGGGAGTTTGGAGTTATAGAGATTGCAACAAAGTGCGAGTAGATGCAAAATAGAGTTGCAACATTGAACCAGATTTAATAGAATTAATTGTAATACTTTGATTGTAAATCTAGGTGTTGGGTGCCATCAAATAACTGTGTAGGTGCTCAATGTAGGGAGTGGGTGCTCCTGAAACTAGGGAATTGATGTTTCCTTAGGGTTGGTGCCCTTAAACATTGTAATCTGGTGAAGGAGCACCCAAGGCCTTCAAGGAGCTCTTCAAGGATAAGGAGTGTGCAGGGGTTAGGAGGACCTGTCAAGCAAATCAAAACATCAATTATGACTTTTTAAAGCCTATAATGGCATTTGGAAAGGATAAATGGGTTAAGAGAGTCAACTGTCCTAAGGGTCTTGATAAGGACCCTAGGACCAAAATGCTATGTAATTGGAATTATCATGTTCTAGGGCTTTAAATAGTAATATAATGCTTTAATTAGGTCAAATAAGGTTGGATATTGAAGATCCAATAGTTTTTAGATGGTAGAATTTAATGAATTTCAAGTTTGTAAATTCAAATTTTTGAATTCTAATTTAGGCGGGTAAGTGAGTTTAGGGGGTTAATCAACTTTAATGTAAATAAAACCAACTCTAATTGGTTGGGACAATTGGGGGATTGATCTATAACCCAAAAATGATCATTTGTATGGAGTTTGGGCATTTGGAGAGGAGACTGTACGGACTGCTACATGAAATAGTGAAAAAAACATAGTTTTCTTGCATTTTCTTGAGTCTTTTTGATGAACTATTGATTCATTTTGAATTTCTAATCAATTGGATGGTTTAATAACCTATATTTATTTTTAATTAACCTTTTGAATGATCTGATAGACATTAGGAATCAGTTTTTGTAACATATTGCTGACTGTCCTAAGGAATAACATAGAATTTTCATTAGTTTTAGTGGTTTTCATGGATGATTGATCCATTTCAAGGTAGAATTCTACTGTAACCTATGAAATGGATCATTCCTAACATGTAACATACATATTTAACAAACTAATGTGCAGGGAAGAAGAATATTGTGTACACCAAGAAATCAGAGTGAAAAATGCTTGAAGATGGAGGCTAGGGTATAGCAGTAGAAGATCTGCCTTAAGGAGGAGTATTTTTTTGAGTTGTAATAGTTGATACATGTTGAATTAATGGTGAAAAGTCTGAAATCAAGTTCTGGAAGTGATTGGAAGGTTAGTTTTCAAGAAGCCCTAGTTTTGAGGCAAGATAAGGAGGGTTTTATGTTTGAGCATGTTAGGGGTGTCATAGGGGACTAAAAGTCTAAAAATCCTTGGTTTGGGGACGTTTTAAGAGACTTTTTAAAGTTTCATGGTTAGGGGTTGAGTTTAAAGAGGGTTTGCTTTGGAAAAGAGGGCTAATTAGGCCTAGTTTTTGAGGAAACAACAGATTTTGGTTGGTGAGTTCTGAAACAAGTGCCATTAGGGAGTTGATATGTTGTTTGTAATCACAAACCACATCTGAAACAATCATTAGATTGGAGGTTCATTTGTAAATTTTGAGAGAAAATTCAAAAATCCTTCGATAGAGGCCTAATTGGGCTAGAAGGCTTGTCAAGGTGCAAAAATTGGGTTTTGTCTAAGTCAGTGGCTTGGGATTTTGAAACCATTCAATACAAGTCTAGTTGATTCTTTTAAGAGCATTCAAGTGGTTTGGAACCATAAAGGAATCTTTTAAGTCACAAGTGAACCTTTGAGCCTTGCCTCCATTAGGGTTCCTGGGAGATAGCTTGAGATTGCAACCTTGTAAACCTTGAAATCATTGTGTGTTTCCAAAAGTCCCATAGCCTCTGCATTAGAGTGGTATCAAAGTAGTGAGTAGGTCCTTTAGGGATTGAAAAATCAACAATGGCACCTAAAAATCAATTGGCAAGAGAGTTGGAGGAGTTAAGGGAAATATTGGAAAGGGAGAGAAGAGAAAGAAGAGAACAAGAAGCAGCAAGAGCAAGAGGAGAAAGGTAGTGGAGAAGGGAGAGAGAGACCATGCAAGCAAGGATAAACAGCCTTGAGATAAATAGAAGAGAAGAGGAAGAAAACCAAGGAGACAATGATGAAGATGAAGAACATGTGAGGGTAAATCAGGAATAGCAAGCAGATGAGACAGAGGACCCTGAGGAAAGGAGGTTACTGAGATTGTTGAAGGCAGTACAAGGTCATGGAGGAAAGAGTCACATAGATTTTCCTATCTATCAAGGGAAGATGGATAGTGAAGAGGTGTTGGGATGGCTTGATGCCTTAGAGAACTATTTTGAGTTCGAAGAGATGGGTGAAGAGAGGAAGGTTAAGTTTGCCAAAACCAAGTTGAGAGGTATAGCATTGACATGGTGGACTAGTTTTCAAAATGATAGGATGGCTAGAGGATTGGAAAAAGTCTCTACATGGGCTAGGATGAAGAGTTTGGTCAAGGAACAATTCCTACCATTTGATTACACAATTCATGTGAAGAGGATGAGGCAGAATTTAAAGCAAAAGGACATGGATGTGATGTACTATACTGAGCAATTTCACAAGCTTAGTATTAGAGGAGGTTATGAGGAAGAAGATGAGAAAGTAGCCAGGTATATCAATGGCTTGAGGTACAATCTACAAGATGAGATTGGTTTGCAATTGCTAAGGAAATTAGGAGAATGTTTTCAATTGGCCATTAGAGCTGAGGAAAAGGTGAAGAGGAAGCAAGAAAGATCAAGCAATGGTGAAAGAGGAGGTAGTTCAAATAGGGGCAGAGGTAATAGAGAACAAGGACAAGGCAACAATGATAAGAGCAGCAATGATAAAGGCAAAGAGATATTTTCTGATCAAAGAGGAGGATACACTCCTAGAGGAGGAGGCAGATTTGGATAAGATAGAGGACCATTCACAGGTAGGTGTTTCAATTGCAATGAACCAGGGCATCCTTCCTTCAAGTGTCATAAATGGGAACAAGTTGATAAAGGCAGAGATGGGAGAGCTAACTTGGTACAAGAAGAAGAGGACAAAAAGGAAGAATCAAAAACATTCATGGCAGACCCTGTGACTGATGGTGAGTTTCTTATGGTCAAGCAAGGAGAAAGACTTCATCAAGAGACAAAGGTAACTATCTTTAAGACTAATTGTCTCAGTCATGGTAAGATCTGCAGATTGCTCATAGATTTAGGGTCACATAGCAATTTAGTTTCACTTGATATGATAACCAAGTTGGGGATTGAAACATTTGATCATCCTACTCCCTACAAGGCCACTTGGGTAACTCAAGGATAGCATGTAGAGATTGGTAAGAGAGCTTTTGTAGATTTCTCAATTGGATCATATCATGATAGTGTGCTTTGCAATGTCATTCCAATGACTTGTGGTCATATAATCTTAGGGAGACCATGGCAGGATGCTAGAAGAACATTGCATGATGGATTCCATAACACATATTTGGTTCACAAAGGAGATAATAGATACAAATTAGTGCCTTTGCCTTTGGAGCAGTCTAATGATAGTTTTGTGATTTGTTTTGAGAAGAGTTTGCAAGTGAATAAGCGGGGTGAAATAGGCAAAGACATTGGCAGGTTGAGAAAAGACAAGTTGCTGCAGGGTTGTGAAGGATACAGTCCTAAAAACTAGAATTTGTGGGACTTGGACAGTATTAAGGTGGGGAATATTGAATTCCCTATAGTTGAGAGTGATAGAGGTGATGTCATTTCACAAAGGAGACAGGGGAATGAAGGCAGAAACAGGGTACAAGTAAGACTGATCTTAAACAGCCAAGAGAACAAGCTAATCCTTGTTTTGATTCTGTCAAGAATGCAGATTGGCAGAAGAGGAAGACAGTGCCTTTGGGAGACTACATGCCATGTCATTGGAAGATGAAAACATATGAGAGCAAGGGGTCTTTTGGTGGCAACACATGGGATACTTCTTGGGGAAAGAATTATTTCTTTATTGGGGAGAATGGTGCAGGAGCACCCAAGGCCTTCAAGGAGCTCTTCAAGGATAAGGATTGTGCAGGGGTCAGGAGGACCTGTCAAGCAAATCAAAACATCAATTATGACCTTTTAAAGCCTATAATGGCATTTGGAAAGGATAAATGGGTTAAGAGAGTCAACTGTCCTAAGGGTCCTGATAAGGACCCTAGGACCAAAATGCTATGTAATTAGAATTATCATGTTCTAGGGATTTAAATAGTAATCTAATGCTTTAATTAGGTCAAATAAGGTTGGATATTAAAGATCCAATAGTTTTTAGATGGTAGAATTTAATGAATTTCAAGTTTGTAAATTCAAATTTTTGAATTCTAATTTGGGCGGGTAAGTGAGTTTAGAGGGTTAATCAACTTTAATGTAAAGAAAACCAACTCTAATTGGTTGGGACAATTCGGGGATTGATATATAACCCCAAAATGATCATTTGTATGGAGGTTGGGCATTTGGAGAGGAGACTGTACTGACTACTACAGGAAATAGTGAAAAAAACACAGTTTTCTTGCATTTTCTTGAGTCTTTTTGATGAACTATTGATTCCTTTTGAATTTCTAATCAATTGGATGGTTTAAGAACCTATATTTACTTTCAATTAACCTTTTGAATGATCTGATAGATGTTAGCAATTAGTTTTTGTAACATATTGCTGACTGTCCTCAGGAATAACACAGAATTTTCATTAGTTTTATTGGTTTTCATGGATGATTGATCCATTTCAAGGTAGAATGCTACTGTGACCTATGAAATGTATCATTCCTAACATGTAACATACATATTTAACAAAATAATGTGCAGGGAAGAAGAATATTGTGGTGAACACTAAGAAATCGGAGTGAAAAATGCTTGAAGATGGAGGCTAGGGTATAGCAGTAGAAGATCTGCCTTAAGGAGGGGTATTTTTTTGAGTTGTAATAGTTGATACATGTTGAATTAATGGTGAAAATTCTGAAATCAAGTTCTGGAAGTGATTGGAAGGTTAGTTTTCAAGAAGCCCTAGTTTTGAGGCAAGATAAGGAGGGTTTTGTGTTTGAGCATGTTAGGGGTGTCATAAAGGACTAAAAGTCTAAAAATACTTGGTTTGGGGATGTTTTAAGAGACTGCTGAAAGTTTCATGGTCAGGGGTTGAGTTTAAAGAGGGGTTGCTTTGGAAAAGAGTGCTAATTAGGCCTAGTTTTTGAGGAAACAACATATTTTGGTTGGTGAGTTCTGAAACAAGTGCCATCAGGGAGTTGATATGTTGTTTTTCATCACAAACCACATCTAAAAAAATCATTAGATTGGAGGTTAATTTGTAAATTTTGAGAGCAAAGTCAAAAATCCTTCGCTAGAGGCCTAATTGGGCTAGAAGGCTTGTCAAGGTGCAAAAATTGGGTTTTGTCTAAGTTAGTGGCTTGGGATTTTGAAACCATTCAATACAAGTCTAGTTGAGTCTTTAAGAGCATTCAAGTGGTTTGGAACCATAAAGGAATCTTTTAAGTCACAAGTGAACCTTTGAGCCTTGGCTCCATTAGGGTGCCTGGGAGATAGCTTGAGATTGCAACCTTGTAAACCTTGAAATCATTGTGTGTTTCCAAAAGTCCCATAGCCTCTACATCATAATCAGAAGATCTCTATTGTGACATTGGATTTGAGCAGTAGACTCAAGCAACTTTTGTCACCATGGTTTTTCCCATCTTGGGTTTTCCACGTATATTTGGTGTTATGGGCTTTTATGTGGGTTTGTGTATGATTTCTCTACATATACTTTTATATTGGTTTAAAATTATTAAAGTAAGGTTTTAATTGATCTACTGATTCACCCCCAAACTAGTAGATTGTTGTGTTCCAATAGTCTTATGGAAGCATGTCTTTTTTTTGGCTATGTACTATGGATTGATGTAAGAGAAAAAATTTCAGAGCTAATAAATATTATGAGACCTTTGCTTGTGGTTTTTTCCTACTATATTACCAAGTTTTCCACATAAATCTATGTGTATACTATGTATTACTTTCTCTATTTAATTTTTCCACTATCAATTTTATCAGTAGGTTCTCATTTCCCTTGTTATATATTTTTCAAGTTCTCTTTCTTCTTAGGATCCTTTTAGAATTGCTAGCTTTAATATCAAGACTAGCATCATGCTTCCAAGTCCATCTATTTTCTCTTCAATGCTATAAATCCTTGGAACATCTTCTTCCAAATTCCTAAACCAAACTTCTCCATTAGCATCTTCTCTTACCATTCTCATTTCCCTAAGCCACTCTCAAGTTCTAATTTTTGGCTAAGAGGGCACTAATTTGTTGCTTCCACTCAATCTAATAAAATTCATAACCTATCAATCAATCCTAAATTCTTATCCCAAATAAATGAACCACTTTGATAAACATTTAATTTATAAAATCGGGTAGTGATGTCACACAAGATTCATGAATTTATGGATTTCTTCTTGTAACCATACAAAAAAACTATTTAAACATTATTTTCTCCTACTATCTAACAATTTAAGGTATTTTTTAATTTTAAAACATCACACGTGAGCATAAAAAAAAATGGCTATGCAAAGATAATCACACAAAAATTATAAGCATGAACGTACATGAAGGTACAATTAGAGAAACCCCTAAATAGGGAGAAAACTCGGAAAGATTAAGCATACACTCTTGATCCCACTATTTCATAGCTAGTAACAAGGATAACAAGGCCCCTTAAGCAAGTATAGAGATTTATGATGGCCTATCACCACTTGCGACTTCCTATGTATTGTCACAACCTTTCTCTTCTACATGCATCAATCATGAAAACAATAATATGGATTATTACAATGAGAACCAACCTTTTTATCTTATTTATAATGGTTATATGTCTTTTTGATAGCCTCCAAAACCTTAAAAAATGGAACAAACATCCAAAATACAAGATTAAATGTCACAACTCTTTGTATTCCATGCCCTACTTGTATTGTGATGAATTTGTTGCTTCCTCCAAGACACAAAAATAGTTTCACCATATATTCAAAGTGGAATCACCTTGGTGGATGAAAACATGCTCCATATGCAAGCAAGTTGTTTTTCTCAATTTAGTTTTCCACATAGTTTTAAGACCCACACTTCTATTATAAGTCATCTTTAAGCTACTCTGGATCACTGAAAACACTTCACTAACACAAAAGTTGTCTTATTTATAGTGTTTTACCTTGAATGGTGATGAACTCTTCGTCACAAGGCTTAAGACAACCACCTGCAACTAAAATGAGAACACTTGATATCAATGAGCCAACCTATGAATCAAAACTAAAGAAGAGAATCAAGTCCTTGGAACTACTACAATGTTATGTATTTCAAGTATATTGGCATACAAGTCTCTATCAAATATTTATTATTCCTTTAATATGATGTAAATTACGATTTTCTAGATAAAGATGAAATGTTACAATAATTGTCTATTAATGTGGTCTATACTATACCTTTGAATGAATATGAAATGTTTCATGAATTTTCAATTTTTAATTGATGTTATGAAATGTGACATATTTCATTGTTT
Organism: Sequoia sempervirens; assembly: GCA_007258455.2. Classification (NCBI taxonomy): domain Eukaryota; kingdom Viridiplantae; phylum Streptophyta; class Pinopsida; order Cupressales; family Cupressaceae; genus Sequoia; species Sequoia sempervirens. The sequence continues at coordinate 51,456 of VDFB02030120.1, forward strand.
GTCAAAAGAATTTCTTTTTTATTTGGAAAAACAAAGTTATGAAAGTGGACTCAACAATTTACATATTGCACCCCAATTTTATTAACACAATTATTTTAAATACATCTATTAGAAAGACATAAAAAAATATCAATCTCAAGATACTATCAATCCTACATAACAAATTCAATATAAATACCTAAAACTAATCTCTCTCAACATATATTAAATAAATGTAATTAAAATATCCATACTAATATACTAAAAATAATAAATAGAAATTACATATATTCCATTATCTATTAATATTTTTTATAAATCATGTAATTATTTGAATACATTATAATCATGGTCATATGCTCCCATCCTAATTGAATAAGTTTCACACTAATTGTTTAGTGGTCACAGCTATTATGATTAAAATATGTAAATCCCCTGTCCCCATCATAGAGGAATAAGTGGTGCCATTACCTAGACTTCCTAAACCCCTTATCCAAATCCTTGTGGACCATTTATATACGCAAGAGAGGAGTAATAAAACAAATCTCAACTTATAAACGCAATTTCCAACTCATCACATCCAATGTGGAAACAAAAAAACAATTAAGACGAATTTACACCCACCCATGGAAAAACATCATTTTCTTATCTTCGCATGATATATATTAATGCACGCAATGTAGCCTAACTCTTGTCACTATGGCTAAGGGTTTGTAGGTATTTATGACTCATCATAACACAAGAGAAAACTAAATTAGAGGTAAAATCACAAAACACAATTCCTCACTTAACTAAATATAAGTTGTCACACAAAGAGGGGGCAAGTGGATTGTTTTGTTGACAAATTATCTTAGAGGGGTATGGATTATTAAAAAAAGAATTGATGACTTTCAAGTCATTATGAGAGTTAAGAACAACAAATAACGTCAACAATTTAAATTTTGAATTTAAAGACACAATAGAAGCCTCAATGCTATTTGAAACTAGTCTGTTAGGTTGCCCCCAAGGAATGAGTCTAGCCCATCAACTCAGAAGAAAGCAGAAATAAGTGGATCTAGTTATGCACTCTACTTAAAAACATTTAGTTCAATGGTGAAATAGTAAATAGCAAGTTTACACCTCATCTACATCAAAAAGTGATAAATATTTGTCTTATTTTTACTGGCCAAAATTAATTTGTGAGTACTATTGAACTTGATGATTTTTAAGAATAGCCTTAACTATGTGAGCAACTTCTCCAGTATGGAATTATGGGTGGTAATCTCATGGTAAGGATATTAAATGAATTTCTACACATGGTACATAGAGCACTCCATCAACAATTGAGATGGTCGTAAAGATGTTGGAATTCTAGTTCCAACTTCTTTGTCTATGCTTGGACCTAAACATGTGTAGAGGTAAGCATGTGAGCTTTCTTATTAGGAGAAAACTAATAGCCAATGGCTTTGGATTTAAAATAGCACTTTTTATAGAATTATGAAGAAAAAAATAGATAGTAAAATATATATATATAAACTCTACCAATGCAACTTGACTTAGAGGTTTGATCCCTAAATAGAGAAATTATCTAAGGAAGAAAATAAATGAAATGAAGAAAAAAGGTTGTGGATCCACCTCTAAGCATCTTGGGCTCAAGGGAAAGTCTAGAAAAGGGATTTGAAATATATTAATCTCTACTAGGTTCAACATTTAGGATAAGGAAGTATAATATTCACAACTCTTTCTACAATATGAAGCACTTAATAGACCAAACATTATAAATAGAGATCATTTTTTAGCTCAAGTGTAGATCACCAAACTCATTTTAAGCCTACAAAGCCAAGTGTAATTGAGGAATGCAATCCCTACCACTTGTTGAGCATACAAAGAGATGACAAGAAAGGACTAGTCACTCTATAAAGAAGCCTTGGAGTTTAGTTCCTAAATTTAGTATTAAAATTTCACCACTATTATTTTCACCAAGCTTGAGAAGGTTCAAGCCCCAATTTGTGAAGCATAACATTTATAACTAGCTCTTAAATGTGAAGGATGAAAGGAAAATCAACATTAGCAACTCAAAACTTTTGTTGCAAATCATATCATTGGGCCTAGTCCTAAAACAAGACTACATATTTGGTGGTATAATGTCATTGCGGAAAATTCCAAAAGCTTTGGTTATAGGAGCTTTCACCAAAGATAAACTAAAATAATTGATAATAGGAGACCACCAAAAGTTGTGTTCATTGTAAGCAAGAATAGTCATAAAAGCATCACCAACCCTTTTTAAAAAATGATTTAATTTCCTAGAAATCCTTGTAGAAACTCTAAGCCATAAGAGCCTTTAATCTTGACAAGGGCATCTTTAGTGAGAAGAGTGTGAAGGTCAAATTCTTGT